>JBBPBX010035940.1:0-31772 GCA_038048925.1 Garcialebias charrua | reverse complement strand
ATCTTGGAATAAAAATGGAGTTTCCATTTATATATATATATTAATAGATAAGCTTGGGATCTCACCTTTCCAAGGATGTACTACTAGCTTAGCTCAAAACTTCAAAATGATTCTTACTGGCTGAGCCATTCAGAAATTACCCTGTATTTGTCTCTGCTTAAAATAGAGAGTTCTACAACGGTGCAGCACATCTCGAGAATTACCAGTGTGCCTCCTTTGAATGATTGCAGTTATGTGGCAAAATCTTTATCATACAAAGGAATATTTGCATGTTTCTGGTCTCAAAAGAAAGCTTAGTTTCTCAGCTTTCCATAGATGTAAACCTTATTTTCCTGGGAGGTTCAGGTCAGCTCTGAGGTCCAGAGCAATACAGGCTTTTTCAGGTGTATTTTTGTTTATGTCATAAATAATGCTCATAAACAATATGATCACAATGTTGGATTTGCAAGTGTTATACATCAAAATAAAGATACCAGCCAGACCTTTTCAGAAATGTAAACCTCATTATTTTGGCATGTTCAGGTCAGCTCTGAGGTCCTCTGTATTGTCATAAAATGGAGCTGTAATCTGGAAATGCATACAATTTATGATGCAATGATTTATTAATAGAAGGGAATTATTTCATGTGTGAGGCATCAAAACAAAGCTTAGACTCTCAGCTTTATAAAGATGTAATCCATTCTTAGCCATGATGTTCAGGTCAGCTCTGAGGTCCAGAGCAATACAGACTTTGTACTCTATTTTTTTCAAAATACAGAATTTAACTGGAAATTATTACAGTTATGAGGCAAAATATTTATCATACAATGGAATATTTGCATGTTTCTGGTCTCAAAAGAAAGCTTAGTTTCTCAGCTTTCCATAGATGTAAACCTTATTTTCCTGGGAGGTTCAGGTCAGCTCTGAGGTCCAGAGAAATACATACTTTGTACTGTATTTTTTTCAAAATACATAATTCACCTGGAAATTATTACAGTTATGAGGCAAAATCTTTATCATACAAAGGAATATTTGCATGTTTCTGGTCTCAAAAGAAAGCTTAGTTTCTCAGCTTTCCATAGATGTAAACCTTATTTTCCTGGGAGGTTCAGGTCAGCTCTGAGGTCCAGAGCAATACAGGCTTTTTCAGGTGTATTTTTGTTTATGTCATAAATAATGCTCATAAACAATATGATCACAATGTTGGATTTGCAAGTGTTATACATCAAAATAAAGATACCAGCCAGACCTTTTCAGAAATGTAAACCTCATTATTTTGGCATGTTCAGGTCAGCTCTGAGGTCCTCTGTATTGTCATAAAATGGAGCTGTCATCTGGAAATGCATACAATTTATGATGCAATGATTTATTAATAGAAGGGAATTATTTCATGTGTGAGGCATCAAAACAAAGCTTAGACTCTCAGCTTTATAAAGATGTAATCCATTCTTAGCTGTGATGTTCAGGTCAGCTCTGAGGTCCAGAGCAATACAGACTTTGTACTCTATTTTTTTCAAAATACAGAATTTACCTGGAGATTATTACAGTTATGAGGCCAAATCTTTATCATACAATGGAATATTTGCATGTTTCTGGTCTCAAAAGAATGCTTAGTTTCTCAGCTTTCCATAGATGTAAACCTTATTTTCCTGGGAGGTTCAGGTCAGCTCTGAGGTCCAGAGCAATACAGGCTTTTTCAGGTGTATTTTTGTTTATGTCATAAATAATGCTCATAAACAATATGATCACAATGTTGGATTTGCAAGTGTTATACATCAAAATAAAGATACCAGCCAGACCTTTTCAGAAATGTAAACCTCATTATTTTGGCATGTTCAGGTCAGCTCTGAGGTCCTCTGTATTGTCATAAAATGGAGCTGTCATCTGGAAATGCATACAATTTATGATGCAATGATTTATTAATAGAAGGGAATTATTTCATGTGTGAGGCATCAAAACAAAGCTTAGACTCTCAGCTTTACAAAGATGTAATCCATTCTTAGCTGTGATGTTCAGGTCAGCTCTAAGATCCAGAGCAATACAGACTTTGTACTCTATTTTTTTCAAAATACAGAATTCACCTGGAAATTATTACAGTTATGAGGCAAAATATTTATCATACAATGGAATATTTGCATGTTTCTGGTCTCAAAAGAATGCTTAGTTTCTCAGCTTTCCATAGATGTAAACCTTATTTTCCTGGGAGGTTCAGGTCAGCTCTGAGGTCCAGAGCAATACAGGCTTTTTCAGGTGTATTTTTGTTTATGTCATAAATAATGCTCATAAACAATATGATCACAATGTTGGATTTGCAAGTGTTATACATCAAAATAAAGATACCAGCCAGACCTTTTCAGAAATGTAAACCTCATTATTTTGGCATGTTCAGGTCAGCTCTGAGGTCCTCTGTATTGTCATAAAATGGAGCTGTCATCTGGAAATGCATACAATTTATGATGCAATGATTTATTAATAGAAGGGAATTATTTCAATTGTGAGGCATCAAAACAAAGCTTACACTCTCAGCTTTATAAAGATGTAATCCATTCTTAGCTGTGATGTTCAGGTCAGCTCTGAGGTCCAGAGCAATACAGGCTTTTTCAGGTGTATTTTTGTTTATGTCATAAATAATGCTCATAAACAATATGATCACAATGTTGGATTTGCAAGTGTTGTACATCAAAATAAAGATACCAGCCAGACCTTTTCAGAAATGTAAACCTCATTATTTTGGCATGTTCAGGTCAGCTCTGAGGTCCTCTGTATTGTCATAAAATGGAGCTGTCATCTGGAAATGCATACAATTTATGATGCAATGATTTATTAATAGAAGGGAATTATTTCATGTGTGAGGCATCAAAACAAAGCTTAGACTCTCAGCTTTACAAAGATGTAATCCATTCTTAGCTGTGATGTTCAGGTCAGCTCTAAGATCCAGAGCAATACAGACTTTGTACTCTATTTTTTTCAAAATACAGAATTCACCTGGAAATTATTACAGTTATGAGGCCAAATATTTATCATACAATGGAATATTTGCATGTTTCTGGTCTCAAAAGAATGCTTAGTTTCTCAGCTTTCCATAGATGTAAACCTTATTTTCCTGGGAGGTTCAGGTCAGCTCTGAGGTCCAGAGCAATACAGGCTTTTTCAGGTGTATTTTTGTTTATGTCATAAATAATGCTCATAAACAATATGATCACAATGTTGGATTTGCAAGTGTTATACATCAAAATAAAGATACCAGCCAGACCTTTTCAGAAATGTAAACCTCATTATTTTGGCATGTTCAGGTCAGCTCTGAGGTCCTCTGTATTGTCATAAAATGGAGCTGTCATCTGGAAATGCATACAATTTATGATGCAATGATTTATTAATAGAAGGGAATTATTTCATGTGTGAGGCATCAAAACAAAGCTTACACTCTCAGCTTTATAAAGATGTAATCCATTCTTAGCTGTGATGTTCAGGTCAGCTCTGAGGTCCAGAGCAATACAGACTTTGCACTCTATTTTTTTCAAAATACAGAATTCACCTGGAGATTATTACAGTTATGAGGCCAAATCTTTATCATACAATGGAATATTTGCATGTTTCTGGTCTCAAAAGAATGCTTAGTTTCTCAGCTTTCCATAGATGTAAACCTTATTTTCCTGGGAGGTTCAGGTCAGCTCTGAGGTCCAGAGCAATACAGGCTTTTTCAGGTGTATTTTTGTTTATGTCATAAATAATGCTCATAAACAATATGATCACAATGTTGGATTTGCAAGTGTTATACATCAAAATAAAGATACCAGCCAGACCTTTTCAGAAATGTAAACCTCATTATTTTGGCATGTTCAGGTCAGCTCTGAGGTCCTCTGTATTGTCATAAAATGGAGCTGTCATCTGGAAATGCATACAATTTATGATGCAATGATTTATTAATAGAAGGGAATTATTTCATGTGTGAGGCATCAAAACAAAGCTTAGACTCTCAGCTTTACAAAGATGTAATCCATTCTTAGCTGTGATGTTCAGGTCAGCTCTAAGATCCAGAGCAATACAGACTTTGTACTCTATTTTTTTCAAAATACAGAATTCACCTGGAAATTATTACAGTTATGAGGCAAAATATTTATCATACAATGGAATATTTGCATGTTTCTGGTCTCAAAAGAATGCTTAGTTTCTCAGCTTTCCATAGATGTAAACCTTATTTTCCTGGGAGGTTCAGGTCAGCTCTGAGGTCCAGAGCAATACAGGCTTTTTCAGGTGTATTTTTGTTTATGTCATAAATAATGCTCATAAACAATATGATCACAATGTTGGATTTGCAAGTGTTATACATCAAAATAAAGATACCAGCCAGACCTTTTCAGAAATGTAAACCTCATTATTTTGGCATGTTCAGGTCAGCTCTGAGGTCCTCTGTATTGTCATAAAATGGAGCTGTCATCTGGAAATGCATACAATTTATGATGCAATGATTTATTAATAGAAGGGAATTATTTCATGTGTGAGGCATCAAAACAAAGCTTAGACTCTCAGCTTTATAAAGATGTAATCCATTCTTAGCTGTGATGTTCAGGTCAGCTCTGAGGTCCAGAGCAATACAGACTTTGTACTCTATTTTTTTCAAAATACAGAATTCACCTGGAGATTATTACAGTTATGAGGCAAAATATTTATCATACAATGGAATATTTGCATGTTTCTGGTCTCAAAAGAATGCTTAGTTTCTCAGCTTTCCATAGATGTAAACCTTATTTTCCTGGGAGGTTCAGGTCAGCTCTGAGGTCCAGAGCAATACAGGCTTTTTCAGGTGTATTTTTGTTTATGTCATAAATAATGCTCATAAACAATATGATCACAATGTTGGATTTGCAAGTGTTATACATCAAAATAAAGATACCAGCCAGACCTTTTCAGAAATGTAAACCTCATTATTTTGGCATGTTCAGGTCAGCTCTGAGGTCCTCTGTATTGTCATAAAATGGAGCTGTCATCTGGAAATGCATACAATTTATGATGCAATGATTTATTAATAGAAGGGAATTATTTCATGTGTGAGGCATCAAAACAAAGCTTAGACTCTCAGCTTTACAAAGATGTAATCCATTCTTAGCTGTGATGTTCAGGTCAGCTCTAAAGTCCAGAGCAATACAGACTTTGTACTGTATTTTTTTCAAAATTAAGAATTCACCTGGAAATGATTACAGTTATGAGGCAAAATTTTTATTATACAATGGAATATTTGCATGTTTCTGGTCTCAAAAGAAAGCTTAGTTTCTCAGCTTTCCATAGATGTAAACCTTATTTTCCTGGGAGGTTCAGGTCAGCTCTGAGGTCCAGAGCAATACAGGCTTTTTCAGGTGTATTTTTGTTTATGTCATAAATAATGCTCATAAACAATATGATCACAATGTTGGATTTGCAAGTGTTATACATCAAAATAAAGATATGAGCCAGACCTTTCCATAGATGTAAACCTTATTTTCATGGGAGGTTCAGGTCAGCTCTGAGGTCCAGAGCAATACAGACTTTGTACTGTATTTTTTTCAAAATTAAGAATTCACCTGGAAATTATTACAGTTATGAAGCAAAATATTTATCATACAATGGAATATCTGCATGTTTCTGGTCTCAAAAGAAAGCTTAGTTTCTCACCTTTCCAAGGGTGTACTACTAGCTTAGCTCAAAACTTCAAAACGATTCTTACTGGCTCAGCCATTCAGAAATTACCCTGTATTTGTCTCTGCTTAAAATGGAGAGTTCTACAACCATGTAGCACATCTCGAGAATTACCAGTGTGCCTCCTTTGAATGATTGCAGTTATGAGGTTAAATATTTATCACACAATGAAAGTACAGGTTATAAGCTTTCAAACAAGGTATTCCAAGATTGGATAGGGAAAACATTACTACATAAAACTCTGTCATTTATACTACATCAGGACTGGATCATCCTCATCATCCCCATCTCCATCTTCACTCACTGCCCTCTCTACCTGCCTGGAGGAAATAAGGGCATGGATGAATCAGAACTTTCTTCAATTAAACTGCTCCAAGACTGAGGCCATAATGATAGGCACCTCTCACCAGGTACAAACATCAACTTTAACAACAATCTCTTTCTCTGGTCAAGAAAGCCCCCTCTCCACCTCTGTTACAAATCTTGGAATAAAAATGGAGTTTCCATTTATATATATATATTAATAGATAAGCTTGGGATCTCACCTTTCCAAGGATGTACTACTAGCTTAGCTCAAAACTTCAAAATGATTCTTACTGGCTGAGCCATTCAGAAATTACCCTGTATTTGTCTCTGCTTAAAATAGAGAGTTCTACAACGGTGCAGCACATCTCGAGAATTACCAGTGTGCCTCCTTTGAATGATTGCAGTTATGAGGCAAAATATTTATCACACAATGGAATATTTGCATGTTTCTGGTCTCAAAAGAAAGCTTAGTTTCTCAGCTTTTCATAGATGTAAACCTTATTTTCCTGGGAGGTTCAGGTCAGCTCTGAGGTCCAGAGCAATACAGACTTTGTACTGTATTTTTTTCAAAATTAAGAATTCACCTGGAAATTATTACAGTTATGAGGCAAAATATTTATCATACAATGGAATATTTGCATGTTTCTGGTCTCAAAAGAAAGCTTAGTTTCTCAGCTTTCCATAGATGTAAACCTTATTTTCCTGGGAGGTTCAGGTCAGCTCTGAGGTCCAGAGCAATACAGGCTTTTTCAGGTGTATTTTTGTTTATGTCATAAATAATGCTCATAAACAATATGATCACAATGTTGGATTTGCAAGTGTTATACATCAAAATAAAGATATGAGCCAGACCTTTCCATAGATGTAAACCTTATTTTCATGGGAGGTTCAGGTCAGCTCTGAGGTCCAGAGCAATACAGACTTTGTACTGTATTTTTTTCAAAATTAAGAATTCACCTGGAAATTATTACAGTTATGAAGCAAAATATTTATCATACAATGGAATATCTGCATGTTTCTGGTCTCAAAAGAAAGCTTAGTTTCTCACCTTTCCAAGGGTGTACTACTAGCTTAGCTCAAAACTTCAAAACGATTCTTACTGGCTCAGCCATTCAGAAATTACCCTGTATTTGTCTCTGCTTAAAATGGAGAGTTCTACAACCATGTAGCACATCTCGAGAATTACCAGTGTGCCTCCTTTGAATGATTGCAGTTATGAGGTTAAATATTTATCACACAATGAAAGTACAGGTTATAAGCTTTCAAACAAGGTATTCCAAGATTGGATAGGGAAAACATTACTACATAAAACTCTGTCATTTATACTACATCAGGACTGGATCATCCTTATCATCCCCATCTCCATCTTCACTCACTGCCCTCATAAATAAATAATGCTCATAAACAATATGATCACAATGTTGGATTTGCAAGTGTTATACATCAAAATAAAGATACCAGCCAGACCTTTTCAGAAATGTAAACCTCATTATTTTGGCATGTTCAGGTCAGCTCTGAGGTCCTCTGTATTGTCATAAAATGGAGCTGTAATCTGGAAATGCATACAATTTATGATGCAATGATTTATTAATAGAAGGGAATTATTTCATGTGTGAGGCATCAAAACAAAGCTTAGACTCTCAGCTTTATAAAGATGTAATCCATTCTTAGCTGTGATGTTCAGGTCAGCTCTGAGGTCCAGAGCAATACAGACTTTGTACTCTATTTTTTTCAAAATACAGAATTCACCTGGAGATTATTACAGTTATGAGGCCAAATCTTTATCATACAATGGAATATTTGCATGTTTCTGGTCTCAAAAGAATGCTTAGTTTCTCAGCTTTCCATAGATGTAAACCTTATTTTCCTGGGAGGTTCAGGTCAGCTCTGAGGTCCAGAGCAATACAGGCTTTTTCAGGTGTATTTTTGTTTATGTCATAAATAATGCTCATAAACAATATGATCACAATGTTGGATTTGCAAGTGTTATACATCAAAATAAAGATACCAGCCAGACCTTTTCAGAAATGTAAACCTCATTATTTTGGCATGTTCAGGTCAGCTCTGAGGTCCTCTGTATTGTCATAAAATGGAGCTGTCATCTGGAAATGCATACAATTTATGATGCAATGATTTATTAATAGAAGGGAATTATTTCATGTGTGAGGCATCAAAACAAAGCTTAGACTCTCAGCTTTATAAAGATGTAATCCATTCTTAGCTGTGATGTTCAGGTCAGCTCTGAGGTCCAGAGCAATACAGACTTTGTACTCTATTTTTTTCAAAATACAGAATTCACCTGGAAATTATTACAGTTATGAGGCCAAATATTTATCATACAATGGAATATTTGCATGTTTCTGGTCTCAAAAGAATGCTTAGTTTCTCAGCTTTCCATAGATGTAAACCTTATTTTCCTGGGAGGTTCAGGTCAGCTCTGAGGTCCAGAGCAATACAGGCTTTTTCAGGTGTATTTTTGTTTATGTCATAAATAATGCTCATAAACAATATGATCACAATGTTGGATTTGCAAGTGTTATACATCAAAATAAAGATACCAGCCAGACCTTTTCAGAAATGTAAACCTCATTATTTTGGCATGTTCAGGTCAGCTCTGAGGTCCTCTGTATTGTCATAAAATGGAGCTGTCATCTGGAAATGCATACAATTTATGATGCAATGATTTATTAATAGAAGGGAATTATTTCATGTGTGAGGCATCAAAACAAAGCTTAGACTCTCAGCTTTACAAAGATGTAATCCATTCTTAGCTGTGATGTTCAGGTCAGCTCTGAGGTCCAGAGCAATACAGACTTTGTACTCTATTTTTTTCAAAATACAGAATTCACCTGGAGATTATTACAGTTATGAGGCCAAATCTTTATCATACAATGGAATATTTGCATGTTTCTGGTCTCAAAAGAATGCTTAGTTTCTCACCTTTCCAAGGGTGTACTACTAGCTTAGCTCAAAACTTCAAAACGATTCTTACTGGCTCAGCCATTCAGAAATTACCCTGTATTTGTCTCTGCTTAAAATAGAGAGTTCTACAACGGTGCAGCACATCTCGAGAATTACCAGTGTGCCTCCTTTGAATGATTGCAGTTATGAGGTTAAATATTTATCACACAATGGAATATTTGCATGTTTCTGGTCTCAAAAGAAAGCTTAGTTTCTCAGCTTTTCATAGATGTAAACCTTATTTTCCTGGGAGGTTCAGGTCAGCTCTGAGGTCCAGAGCAATACAGACTTTGTACTGTATTTTTTTCAAAATTAAGAATTCACCTGGAAATTATTACAGTTATGAGGCAAAATATTTATCATACAATGGAATATTTGCATGTTTCTGGTCTCAAAAGAAAGCTTAGTTTCTCAGCTTTCCATAGATGTAAACCTTATTTTCCTGGGAGGTTCAGGTCAGCTCTGAGGTCCAGAGCAATACAGGCTTTTTCAGGTGTATTTTTGTTTATGTCATAAATAATGCTCATAAACAATATGATCACAATGTTGGATTTGCAAGTGTTATACATCAAAATAAAGATATGAGCCAGACCTTTCCATAGATGTAAACCTTATTTTCATGGGAGGTTCAGGTCAGCTCTGAGGTCCAGAGCAATACAGACTTTGTACTGTATTTTTTTCAAAATTAAGAATTCACCTGGAAATTATTACAGTTATGAAGCAAAATATTTATCATACAATGGAATATCTGCATGTTTCTGGTCTCAAAAGAAAGCTTAGTTTCTCACCTTTCCAAGGGTGTACTACTAGCTTAGCTCAAAACTTCAAAACGATTCTTACTGGCTCAGCCATTCAGAAATTACCCTGTATTTGTCTCTGCTTAAAATGGAGAGTTCTACAACCATGTAGCACATCTCGAGAATTACCAGTGTGCCTCCTTTGAATGATTGCAGTTATGAGGTTAAATATTTATCACACAATGAAAGTACAGGTTATAAGCTTTCAAACAAGGTATTCCAAGATTGGATAGGGAAAACATTACTACATAAAACTCTGTCATTTATACTACATCAGGACTGGATCATCCTCATCATCCCCATCTCCATCTTCACTCACTGCCCTCATAAATAAATAATGCTCATAAACAATATGATCACAATGTTGGATTTGCAAGTGTTATACATCAAAATAAAGATACCAGCCAGACCTTTTCAGAAATGTAAACCTCATTATTTTGGCATGTTCAGGTCAGCTCTGAGGTCCTCTGTATTGTCATAAAATGGAGCTGTAATCTGGAAATGCATACAATTTATGATGCAATGATTTATTAATAGAAGGGAATTATTTCATGTGTGAGGCATCAAAACAAAGCTTAGACTCTCAGCTTTATAAAGATGTAATCCATTCTTAGCTGTGATGTTCAGGTCAGCTCTGAGGTCCAGAGCAATACAGACTTTGCACTCTATTTTTTTCAAAATACAGAATTCACCTGGAGATTATTACAGTTATGAGGCCAAATCTTTATCATACAATGGAATATTTGCATGTTTCTGGTCTCAAAAGAATGCTTAGTTTCTCAGCTTTCCATAGATGTAAACCTTATTTTCCTGGGAGGTTCAGGTCAGCTCTGAGGTCCAGAGCAATACAGGCTTTTTCAGGTGTATTTTTGTTTATGTCATAAATAATGCTCATAAACAATATGATCACAATGTTGGATTTGCAAGTGTTATACATCAAAATAAAGATACCAGCCAGACCTTTTCAGAAATGTAAACCTCATTATTTTGGCATGTTCAGGTCAGCTCTGAGGTCCTCTGTATTGTCATAAAATGGAGCTGTCATCTGGAAATGCATACAATTTATGATGCAATGATTTATTAATAGAAGGGAATTATTTCATGTGTGAGGCATCAAAACAAAGCTTAGACTCTCAGCTTTACAAAGATGTAATCCATTCTTAGCTGTGATGTTCAGGTCAGCTCTAAGATCCAGAGCAATACAGACTTTGTACTCTATTTTTTTCAAAATACAGAATTCACCTGGAAATTATTACAGTTATGAGGCAAAATATTTATCATACAATGGAATATTTGCATGTTTCTGGTCTCAAAAGAAAGCTTAGTTTCTCAGCTTTCCATAGATGTAAACCTTATTTTCCTGGGAGGTTCAGGTCAGCTCTGAGGTCCAGAGCAATACAGGCTTTTTCAGGTGTATTTTTGTTTATGTCATAAATAATGCTCATAAACAATATGATCACAATGTTGGATTTGCAAGTGTTATACATCAAAATAAAGATACCAGCCAGACCTTTTCAGAAATGTAAACCTCATTATTTTGGCATGTTCAGGTCAGCTCTGAGGTCCTCTGTATTGTCATAAAATGGAGCTGTCATCTGGAAATGCATACAATTTATGATGCAATGATTTATTAATAGAAGGGAATTATTTCATGTGTGAGGCATCAAAACAAAGCTTAGACTCTCAGCTTTACAAAGATGTAATCCATTCTTAGCTGTGATGTTCAGGTCAGCTCTAAGATCCAGAGCAATACAGACTTTGTACTCTATTTTTTTCAAAATACAGAATTCACCTGGAAATTATTACAGTTATGAGGCAAAATATTTATCATACAATGGAATATTTGCATGTTTCTGGTCTCAAAAGAATGCTTAGTTTCTCAGCTTTCCATAGATGTAAACCTTATTTTCCTGGGAGGTTCAGGTCAGCTCTGAGGTCCAGAGCAATACAGGCTTTTTCAGGTGTATTTTTGTTTATGTCATAAATAATGCTCATAAACAATATGATCACAATGTTGGATTTGCAAGTGTTATACATCAAAATAAAGATACCAGCCAGACCTTTTCAGAAATGTAAACCTCATTATTTTGGCATGTTCAGGTCAGCTCTGAGGTCCTCTGTATTGTCATAAAATGGAGCTGTCATCTGGAAATGCATACAATTTATGATGCAATGATTTATTAATAGAAGGGAATTATTTCATGTGTGAGGCATCAAAACAAAGCTTAGACTCTCAGCTTTATAAAGATGTAATCCATTCTTAGCTGTGATGTTCAGGTCAGCTCTGAGGTCCAGAGCAATACAGACTTTGCACTCTATTTTTTTCAAAATACAGAATTCACCTGGAGATTATTACAGTTATGAGGCCAAATCTTTATCATACAATGGAATATTTGCATGTTTCTGGTCTCAAAAGAATGCTTAGTTTCTCAGCTTTCCATAGATGTAAACCTTATTTTCCTGGGAGGTTCAGGTCAGCTCTGAGGTCCAGAGCAATACAGGCTTTTTCAGGTGTATTTTTGTTTATGTCATAAATAATGCTCATAAACAATATGATCACAATGTTGGATTTGCAAGTGTTATACATCAAAATAAAGATACCAGCCAGACCTTTTCAGAAATGTAAACCTCATTATTTTGGCATGTTCAGGTCAGCTCTGAGGTCCTCTGTATTGTCATAAAATGGAGCTGTCATCTGGAAATGCATACAATTTATGATGCAATGATTTATTAATAGAAGGGAATTATTTCATGTGTGAGGCATCAAAACAAAGCTTAGACTCTCAGCTTTACAAAGATGTAATCCATTCTTAGCTGTGATGTTCAGGTCAGCTCTAAGATCCAGAGCAATACAGACTTTGTACTCTATTTTTTTCAAAATACAGAATTCACCTGGAAATTATTACAGTTATGAGGCAAAATATTTATCATACAATGGAATATTTGCATGTTTCTGGTCTCAAAAGAATGCTTAGTTTCTCAGCTTTCCATAGATGTAAACCTTATTTTCCTGGGAGGTTCAGGTCAGCTCTGAGGTCCAGAGCAATACAGGCTTTTTCAGGTGTATTTTTGTTTATGTCATAAATAATGCTCATAAACAATATGATCACAATGTTGGATTTGCAAGTGTTATACATCAAAATAAAGATACCAGCCAGACCTTTTCAGAAATGTAAACCTCATTATTTTGGCATGTTCAGGTCAGCTCTGAGGTCCTCTGTATTGTCATAAAATGGAGCTGTCATCTGGAAATGCATACAATTTATGATGCAATGATTTATTAATAGAAGGGAATTATTTCATGTGTGAGGCATCAAAACAAAGCTTAGACTCTCAGCTTTATAAAGATGTAATCCATTCTTAGCTGTGATGTTCAGGTCAGCTCTAAGATCCAGAGCAATACAGACTTTGTACTCTATTTTTTTCAAAATACAGAATTCACCTGGAAATTATTACAGTTATGAGGCAAAATATTTATCATACAATGGAATATTTGCATGTTTCTGGTCTCAAAAGAATGCTTAGTTTCTCAGCTTTCCATAGATGTAAACCTTATTTTCCTGGGAGGTTCAGGTCAGCTCTGAGGTCCAGAGCAATACAGGCTTTTTCAGGTGTATTTTTGTTTATGTCATAAATAATGCTCATAAACAATATGATCACAATGTTGGATTTGCAAGTGTTATACATCAAAATAAAGATACCAGCCAGACCTTTTCAGAAATGTAAACCTCATTATTTTGGCATGTTCAGGTCAGCTCTGAGGTCCTCTGTATTGTCATAAAATGGAGCTGTCATCTGGAAATGCATACAATTTATGATGCAATGATTTATTAATAGAAGGGAATTATTTCATGTGTGAGGCATCAAAACAAAGCTTAGACTCTCAGCTTTATAAAGATGTAATCCATTCTTAGCTGTGATGTTCAGGTCAGCTCTGAGGTCCAGAGCAATACAGACTTTGTACTCTATTTTTTTCAAAATACAGAATTCACCTGGAAATTATTACAGTTATGAGGCAAAATATTTATCATACAATGGAATATTTGCATGTTTCTGGTCTCAAAAGAAAGCTTAGTTTCTCAGCTTTCCATAGATGTAAACCTTATTTTCCTGGGAGGTTCAGGTCAGCTCTGAGGTCCAGAGCAATACAGGCTTTTTCAGGTGTATTTTTGTTTATGTCATAAATAATGCTCATAAACAATATGATCACAATGTTGGATTTGCAAGTGTTATACATCAAAATAAAGATATGAGCCAGACCTTTCCATAGATGTAAACCTTATTTTCATGGGAGGTTCAGGTCAGCTCTGAGGTCCAGAGCAATACAGACTTTGTACTGTATTTTTTTCAAAATTAAGAATTCACCTGGAAATTATTACAGTTATGAAGCAAAATATTTATCATACAATGGAATATCTGCATGTTTCTGGTCTCAAAAGAAAGCTTAGTTTCTCACCTTTCCAAGGGTGTACTACTAGCTTAGCTCAAAACTTCAAAACGATTCTTACTGGCTCAGCCATTCAGAAATTACCCTGTATTTGTCTCTGCTTAAAATGGAGAGTTCTACAACCATGTAGCACATCTCGAGAATTACCAGTGTGCCTCCTTTGAATGATTGCAGTTATGAGGTTAAATATTTATCACACAATGAAAGTACAGGTTATAAGCTTTCAAACAAGGTATTCCAAGATTGGATAGGGAAAACATTACTACATAAAACTCTGTCATTTATACTACATCAGGACTGGATCATCCTCATCATCCCCATCTCCATCTTCACTCACTGCCCTCATAAATAAATAATGCTCATAAACAATATGATCACAATGTTGGATTTGCAAGTGTTATACATCAAAATAAAGATACCAGCCAGACCTTTTCAGAAATGTAAACCTCATTATTTTGGCATGTTCAGGTCAGCTCTGAGGTCCTCTGTATTGTCATAAAATGGAGCTGTAATCTGGAAATGCATACAATTTATGATGCAATGATTTATTAATAGAAGGGAATTATTTCATGTGTGAGGCATCAAAACAAAGCTTAGACTCTCAGCTTTATAAAGATGTAATCCATTCTTAGCTGTGATGTTCAGGTCAGCTCTGAGGTCCAGAGCAATACAGACTTTGCACTCTATTTTTTTCAAAATACAGAATTCACCTGGAGATTATTACAGTTATGAGGCCAAATCTTTATCATACAATGGAATATTTGCATGTTTCTGGTCTCAAAAGAATGCTTAGTTTCTCAGCTTTCCATAGATGTAAACCTTATTTTCCTGGGAGGTTCAGGTCAGCTCTGAGGTCCAGAGCAATACAGGCTTTTTCAGGTGTATTTTTGTTTATGTCATAAATAATGCTCATAAACAATATGATCACAATGTTGGATTTGCAAGTGTTATACATCAAAATAAAGATACCAGCCAGACCTTTTCAGAAATGTAAACCTCATTATTTTGGCATGTTCAGGTCAGCTCTGAGGTCCTCTGTATTGTCATAAAATGGAGCTGTCATCTGGAAATGCATACAATTTATGATGCAATGATTTATTAATAGAAGGGAATTATTTCATGTGTGAGGCATCAAAACAAAGCTTAGACTCTCAGCTTTACAAAGATGTAATCCATTCTTAGCTGTGATGTTCAGGTCAGCTCTAAGATCCAGAGCAATACAGACTTTGTACTCTATTTTTTTCAAAATACAGAATTCACCTGGAAATTATTACAGTTATGAGGCAAAATATTTATCATACAATGGAATATTTGCATGTTTCTGGTCTCAAAAGAAAGCTTAGTTTCTCAGCTTTCCATAGATGTAAACCTTATTTTCCTGGGAGGTTCAGGTCAGCTCTGAGGTCCAGAGCAATACAGGCTTTTTCAGGTGTATTTTTGTTTATGTCATAAATAATGCTCATAAACAATATGATCACAATGTTGGATTTGCAAGTGTTATACATCAAAATAAAGATACCAGCCAGACCTTTTCAGAAATGTAAACCTCATTATTTTGGCATGTTCAGGTCAGCTCTGAGGTCCTCTGTATTGTCATAAAATGGAGCTGTCATCTGGAAATGCATACAATTTATGATGCAATGATTTATTAATAGAAGGGAATTATTTCATGTGTGAGGCATCAAAACAAAGCTTAGACTCTCAGCTTTACAAAAATGTAATCCATTCTTAGCTGTGATGTTCAGGTCAGCTCTAAGATCCAGAGCAATACAGACTTTGTACTGTATTTTTTTCAAAATACAGAATTCACCTGGAAATTATTACAGTTATGAGGCAAAATATTTATCATACAATGGAATATTTGCATGTTTCTGGTCTCAAAAGAATGCTTAGTTTCTCAGATTTCCATAGATGTAAACCTTATTTTCCTGGGAGGTTCAGGTCAGCTCTGAGGTCCAGAGCAATACAGGCTTTTTCAGGTGTATTTTTGTTTATGTCATAAATAATGCTCATAAACAATATGATCACAATGTTGGATTTGCAAGTGTTATACATCAAAATAAAGATACCAGCCAGACCTTTTCAGAAATGTAAACCTCATTATTTTGGCATGTTCAGGTCAGCTCTGAGGTCCTCTGTATTGTCATAAAATGGAGCTGTCATCTGGAAATGCATACAATTTATGATGCAATGATTTATTAATAGAAGGGAATTATTTCATGTGTGAGGCATCAAAACAAAGCTTAGACTCTCAGCTTTACAAAGATGTAATCCATTCTTAGCTGTGATGTTCAGGTCAGCTCTGAGGTCCAGAGCAATACAGACTTTGCACTCTATTTTTTTCAAAATACAGAATTCACCTGGAGATTATTACAGTTATGAGGCCAAATATTTATCATACAATGGAATATTTGCATGTTTCTGGTCTCAAAAGAATGCTTAGTTTCTCAGCTTTCCATAGATGTAAACCTTATTTTCCTGGGAGGTTCAGGTCAGCTCTGAGGTCCAGAGCAATACAGGCTTTTTCAGGTGTATTTTTGTTTATGTCATAAATAATGCTCATAAACAATATGATCACAATGTTGGATTTGCAAGTGTTATACATCAAAATAAAGATACCAGCCAGACCTTTTCAGAAATGTAAACCTCATTATTTTGGCATGTTCAGGTCAGCTCTGAGGTCCTCTGTATTGTCATAAAATGGAGCTGTCATCTGGAAATGCATACAATTTATGATGCAATGATTTATTAATAGAAGGGAATTATTTCATGTGTGAGGCATCAAAACAAAGCTTAGACTCTCAGCTTTACAAAAATGTAATCCATTCTTAGCTGTGATGTTCAGGTCAGCTCTAAGATCCAGAGCAATACAGACTTTGTACTGTATTTTTTTCAAAATACAGAATTCACCTGGAAATTATTACAGTTATGAGGCAAAATATTTATCATACAATGGAATATTTGCATGTTTCTGGTCTCAAAAGAATGCTTAGTTTCTCAGATTTCCATAGATGTAAACCTTATTTTCCTGGGAGGTTCAGGTCAGCTCTGAGGTCCAGAGCAATACAGGCTTTTTCAGGTGTATTTTTGTTTATGTCATAAATAATGCTCATAAACAATATGATCACAATGTTGGATTTGCAAGTGTTATACATCAAAATAAAGATACCAGCCAGACCTTTTCAGAAATGTAAACCTCATTATTTTGGCATGTTCAGGTCAGCTCTGAGGTCCTCTGTATTGTCATAAAATGGAGCTGTCATCTGGAAATGCATACAATTTATGATGCAATGATTTATTAATAGAAGGGAATTATTTCATGTGTGAGGCATCAAAACAAAGCTTAGACTCTCAGCTTTATAAAGATGTAATCCATTCTTAGCTGTGATGTTCAGGTCAGCTCTAAGATCCAGAGCAATACAGACTTTGTACTCTATTTTTTTCAAAATACAGAATTCACCTGGAAATTATTACAGTTATGAGGCAAAATATTTATCATACAATGGAATATTTGCATGTTTCTGGTCTCAAAAGAAAGCTTAGTTTCTCAGCTTTCCATAGATGTAAACCTTATTTTCCTGGGAGGTTCAGGTCAGCTCTGAGGTCCAGAGCAATACAGGCTTTTTCAGGTGTATTTTTGTTTATGTCATAAATAATGCTCATAAACAATATGATCACAATGTTGGATTTGCAAGTGTTATACATCAAAATAAAGATACCAGCCAGACCTTTTCAGAAATGTAAACCTCATTATTTTGGCATGTTCAGGTCAGCTCTGAGGTCCTCTGTATTGTCATAAAATGGAGCTGTCATCTGGAAATGCATACAATTTATGATGCAATGATTTATTAATAGAAGGGAATTATTTCATGTGTGAGGCATCAAAACAAAGCTTAGACTCTCAGCTTTATAAAGATGTAATCCATTCTTAGCTGTGATGTTCAGGTCAGCTCTGAGGTCCAGAGCAATACAGACTTTGTACTCTATTTTTTTCAAAATACAGAATTCACCTGGAAATTATTACAGTTATGAGGCCAAATCTTTATCATACAATGGAATATTTGCATGTTTCTGGTCTCAAAAGAATGCTTAGTTTCTCAGCTTTCCATAGATGTAAACCTTATTTTCCTGGGAGGTTCAGGTCAGCTCTGAGGTCCAGAGCAATACAGGCTTTTTCAGGTGTATTTTTGTTTATGTCATAAATAATGCTCATAAACAATATGATCACAATGTTGGATTTGCAAGTGTTATACATCAAAATAAAGATACCAGCCAGACCTTTTCAGAAATGTAAACCTCATTATTTTGGCATGTTCAGGTCAGCTCTGAGGTCCTCTGTATTGTCATAAAATGGAGCTGTCATCTGGAAATGCATACAATTTATGATGCAATGATTTATTAATAGAAGGGAATTATTTCATGTGTTAGGTATCAAAACAAAGCTTAGACTCTCAGCTTTACAAAGATGTAATCCATTCTTAGCTGTGATGTTCAGGTCAGCTCTAAGATCCAGAGCAATACAGACTTTGTACTCTATTTTTTTCAAAATACAGAATTCACCTGGAAATTATTACAGTTATGAGGCAAAATCTTTATCATACAATGGAATATTTGCATGTTTCTGGTGTCAAAAGAAAGCTTAGTTTCTCAGCTTTCCATAGATGTAAACCTTATTTTCCTGGGAGGTTCAGGTCAGCTCTGAGGTCCAGAGCAATACAGGCTTTTTCAGGTGTATTTTTGTTTATGTCATAAATAATGCTCATAAACAATATGATCACAATGTTGGATTTGCAAGTGTTATACATCAAAATAAAGATATGAGCCAGACCTTTCCATAGATGTAAACCTTATTTTCATGGGAGGTTCAGGTCAGCTCTGAGGTCCAGAGCAATACAGACTTTGTACTGTATTTTTTTCAAAATTAAGAATTCACCTGGAAATTATTACAGTTATGAGGCAAAATATTTATCATACAATGGAATATTTGCATGTTTCTGGTCTCAAAAGAAAGCTTAGTTTCTCAGCTTTCCATAGATGTAAACCTTATTTTCCTGGGAGGTTCAGGTCAGCTCTGAGGTCCAGAGCAATACAGGCTTTTTCAGGTGTATTTTTGTTTATGTCATAAATAATGCTCATAAACAATATGATCACAATGTTGGATTTGCAAGTGTTATACATCAAAATAAAGATACCAGCCAGACCTTTTCAGAAATGTAAACCTCATTATTTTGGCATGTTCAGGTCAGCTCTGAGGTCCTCTGTATTGTCATAAAATGGAGCGGTCATCTGGAAATGCATACAATTTATGATGCAATGATTTATTAATAGAAGGGAATGATTTCATGTGTGAGGGATCAAAACAAAGCGTAGACTCTCAGCTTTACAAAGATGTAATCCATTCTTAGCTGTGATGTTCAGGTCAGCTCTGAGGTCCAGAGCAATACAGACTTTGTACTCTATTTTTTTCAAAATACAGAATTCACCTGGAAATTATTACAGTTATGAGGCAAAATCTTTATCATACAATGGAATATTTGCATGTTTCTGGTCTCAAAAGAATGCTTAGTTTCTCAGCTTTCCATAGATGTAAACCTTATTTTCCTGGGAGGTTCAGGTCAGCTCTGAGGTCCAGAGCAATACAGGCTTTTTCAGGTGTATTTTTGTTTATGTCATAAATAATGCTCATAAACAATATGATCACAATGTTGGATTTGCAAGTGTTATACATCAAAATAAAGATACCAGCCAGACCTTTTCAGAAATGTAAACCTCATTATTTTGGCATGTTCAGGTCAGCTCTGAGGTCCTCTGTATTGTCATAAAATGGAGCTGTCATCTGGAAATGCATACAATTTATGATGCAATGATTTATTAATAGAAGGGAATTATTTCATGTGTGAGGCATCAAAACAAAGCTTAGACTCTCAGCTTTATAAAGATGTAATCCATTCTTAGCTGTGATGTTCAGGTCAGCTCTGAGGTCCAGAGCAATACAGACTTTGTACTCTATTTTTTTCAAAATACAGAATTCACCTGGAAATTATTACAGTTATGAGGCAAAATATTTATCATACAATGGAATATTTGCATGTTTCTGGTCTCAAAAGAATGCTTAGTTTCTCAGCTTTCCATAGATGTAAACCTTATTTTCCTGGGAGGTTCAGGTCAGCTCTGAGGTCCAGAGCAATACAGGCTTTTTCAGGTGTATTTTTGTTTATGTCATAAATAATGCTCATAAACAATATGATCACAATGTTGGATTTGCAAGTGTTATACATCAAAATAAAGATACCAGCCAGACCTTTTCAGAAATGTAAACCTCATTATTTTGGCATGTTCAGGTCAGCTCTGAGGTCCTCTGTATTGAAATTAAACTACAGACTCCTAAAAAAATGTTTGTTGGCTGCCTTTTTTGTAAGACTGTGTCTCACTTTAATTTTTGTTAATAAATGACAAATCAGTTGCAGCTGAAGGTGATCTGCTCAGAGTTGCAGTTGCTGTGGAAACTAGTGCAGGATAGCTGCAACATATGGCTCTGAGCTGCAGCATCTGGAGGTGGAGGTGACTGTGAGCACTTGCACTACCCACTGCACTTGCATTGCCCCCTAGTGGCCGAAACTGGTACTGCACCATTTTATGCAACAGGGAAAAAGGGCCATAACTCAGCCAAAAATTGGTCTAAAAATATGAAAAAAAATCCATAAATAGGTCGCACCGGTGTATAGGTCGCAGGCCTTGAAAAAACCATAAAAAGGTGCGACCTATACCCTGGAAAATATGGTATACTACATCAGGACTGGATCATCCTCATCATCCCTATCTTCATCTTCACTCACTGCTCTCTCTACCTGCCTGGAGGAAATAAGGGCATGGATGAATCAGAACTTTGAATCAAAACTTCAAAATGATTCTTACTGACTGAGCCATTCAGAAATTACCCTGTATTTGTCTCTGCTTAAAATAGAGAGTTCTACAACGGTGTAGCACATCTCGAGAATTACCAGTGTGCGTCCTTTGAATGATTGCAGTTATGTGGCAAAATCTTTATCATACAATGGAATATTTGCATGTTTCTGGTCTCAAAAGAACGCTTAGTTTCTCAGCTTTCCATAGATGTAAACCTTATTTTCCTGGGAGGTTCAGGTCAGCTCTGAGGTCCAGAGCAATACAGGCTTTTTCAGGTGTATTTTTGTTTATGTCATAAATAATGCTCATAAACAATATGATCACAATGTTGGATTTGCAAGTGTTATACATCAAAATAAAGATACCAGCCAGACCTTTTCAGAAATGTAAACCTCATTATTTTGGCATGTTCAGGTCAGCTCTGAGGTCCTCTGTATTGTCATAAAATGGAGCTGTCATCTGGAAATGCATACAATTTATGATGCAATGATTTATTAATAGAAGGGAATTATTTCATGTGTGAGGCATCAAAACAAAGCTTAGACTCTCAGCTTTATAAAGATGTAATCCATTCTTAGCTGTTTTACCCAGCTTGGGTAATTCATCCTGGGTACATGTGCCCCGAGAGAGCCGGGGGGGGGGGGCTGCACCATCACCTCCCAGCTTCGGTCACCCATTCAGAAATTACCCTGTATTTGTCTCTGCTTAAAATGGAGAGTTCTACAACCATGTAGCACATCTCGAGAATTACCAATGTGCCTCCTGAGAGCCAGGGGGGGCTGCACGATCACCCCTCCAGCTTGGGTCAACCATTCTGGGTACCAGTGCCCCGGGAGAGCAAGGGGGGGCTGCACCATCACCCCCCGGATTGGGTCACCCGTCCTGGGTACCAGTGCCCCCGGAGAGCTAGGGGGGGCTACACCATCACCCCCAACTTAGGTCACCCATCCTAGGTACCAGTGCCCAGGGAGAGCCAGGGGGGGGGGGCTGCACCATCACCCCCCCAGCTTGGGTCACCCGTCCTGGGTACCAGTGGGTTAGGGTTAGGGTTAGAAAAAAAGTACCCTAAATCCTGTTCCAGCAAAGGTGCCCACACGGGGGGTTTTTGACCCCCTCCCTAGGTTGTGATTTTTGTATACTGGGTTTTTTGGTCTCATTTAAAAGATCTGGATTCCCTCTATAACTAGGAGGTGGATTTAAGTCCCTGAGACCTTCCATTGCTGAGATACAAGCAAAAAAAGAGAACCCTAAATCACGTTTCAGCAAAGGTACCCACACGTGGGGTTTTTGACCCCCTCCCTGGGTTGTGGTTTTTGTATTCTGGGTTTTTTGATCTCATTTAAAAGATCTGGATTCCCTCTATAACTAGGAGGTGGATTTAAGTCTCTGGGACCTTTCATTGCTGTGATATGAGCAAAAAACCTATAAAATATGCACCGGTGGAGATACCCGCATAGGTTTTCTTTTGACCCCTCCCATTTTGGTTTCGAGCATTGAATCCCAAATATGTTGGTCTTGTTTTGAAGGTATGTATCTCCTCTATAATTTGAAGTTAGACTGAAGTCTCTGAGACCTTCCCTTGCTGAGATACAAGCAAAAAAAGAACCCTAAATCCCGTTCCAGCAAAGGTGCCCACACGTGGGGTTTTTGACCCCCTCCCTGGGTTGTGGTTTTTGTATTCTGGGTTTTTTGATCTCATTTAAAAGATCTGGATTCCCTCTATAACTAGGAGGTGGATTTAAGTCCCTGGGACCTTGCTTTGCTGTGATATAAGCAAAAAACCTATGAAATATGCACCTGTGGAGCTGCAAGCAAAGGTATTTTTTTTACCCCTCCCATTTCGGTTACAAGCAAGGAATCCCAAAGATTCTGACCTTATTTTAAAGGTATGGATCTCCTCTATAATCTGAAGGTGGACCGAAGTCCCTGAGACCTTCCATTGCTGAGATACAAGCAAAAAAAGAACCCTAAATCACATTCCAGCAAAGGTGCCCACACGTGGGGTTTTTGACCCCCTCCCTGGGTTGTGGTTTTTGTATTCTGGGTTTTTTGATCTCATTTAAAAGATCTGGATTCCCTCTATAACTAGGAGGTGGATTTAAGTCTCTGGGACCTTTCATTGCTGTGATATGAGCAAAAAACCTATAAAATATGCACCGGTGGAGATACCCGCATAGGTTTTCTTTTGACCCCTCCCATTTTGGTTTCGAGCATTGAATCCCAAATATGTTGGTCTTGTTTTGAAGGTATGTATCTCCTCTACAATTTGAAGGTAGACTGAAGTCTCTGAGACCTTCTCTTGCTGAGATATAAGCAAAAAAAGAACCTTAAATCCCGTTCCAGCAAAGGTGCCCACACGTGTGGTTTTTGACCCCCCTCCCTGGGTTGTCATTTATGAATTCTGGGTTTTCTGGTCTCATTTGAAAGATCTAGATTCCCTCTATAATCAAGGGGTGGTTTTAAGTCCCTGGGACCTTCCATTGCTGTGATATGAGCAAAAAAAGAACCCTAAATCACATTCCAGCAAAGGTGCTCACACGTGGGGTTTTTGACCCCCTCCCTGGGTTGTGGTTTTTGTATTCTGGGTTTTTTGATCTCATTTAAAAGATCTGGATTCCCTCTATAACTAGGAGGTGGATTTAAGTCTCTGGGACCTTTCATTGCTGTGATATGAGCAAAAAACCTATAAAATATGCACCGGTGGAGATACCCGCATAGGTTTTCTTTTGACCCCTCCCATTTTGGTTTTGAGCATTGAATCCCAAATATGTTGGTCTTGTTTTGAAGGTATGTATCTCCTCTATAATTTGAAGTTAGACTGAAGTCTCTGAGACCTTCCCTTGCTGAGATACAAGCAAAAAAAGAACCCTAAATCCCGTTCCAGCAAAGGTGCCCACACGTGGGGTTTTTGACCCCCTCCCTGGGTTGTGGTTTTTGTATTCTGGGTTTTTTGATCTCATTTAAAAGATCTGGATTCCCTCTATAACTAGGAGGTGGATTTAAGTCCCTGGGACCTTGCTTTGCTGTGATATAAGCAAAAAACCTATGAAATATGCACCTGTGGAGCTGCAAGCAAAGGTATTTTTTTTACCCCTCCCATTTCGGTTACAAGCAAGGAATCCCAAAGATTCTGACCTTATTTTAAAGGTATGGATCTCCTCTATAATCTGAAGGTGGACCGAAGTCCCTGAGACCTTCCATTGCTGAGATACAAGCAAAAAAAGAACCCTAAATCACATTCCAGCAAAGGTGCCCACACGTGGGGTTTTTGACCCCCTCCCTGGGTTGTGGTTTTTGTATTCTGGGTTTTTTGATCTCATTTAAAAGATCTGGATTCCCTCTATAACTAGGAGGTGGATTTAAGTCTCTGGGACCTTTCATTGCTGTGATATGAGCAAAAAACCTATAAAATATGCACCGGTGGAGATACCCGCATAGGTTTTCTTTTGACCCCTCCCATTTTGGTTTCGAGCATTGAATCCCAAATATGTTGGTCTTGTTTTGAAGGTATGTATCTCCTCTACAATTTGAAGGTAGACTGAAGTCTCTGAGACCTTCTCTTGCTGAGATATAAGCAAAAAAAGAACCTTAAATCCCGTTCCAGCAAAGGTGCCCACACGTGTGGTTTTTGACCCCCCTCCCTGGGTTGTCATTTATGAATTCTGGGTTTTCTGGTCTCATTTGAAAGATCTAGATTCCCTCTATAATCAAGGGGTGGTTTTAAGTCCCTGGGACCTTCCATTGCTGTGATATGAGCAAAAAAAGAACCCTAAATCACATTCCAGCAAAGGTGCTCACACGTGGGGTTTTTGACCCCCTCCCTGGGTTGTGGTTTTTGTATTCTGGGTTTTTTGATCTCATTTAAAAGATCTGGATTCCCTCTATAACTAGGAGGTGGATTTAAGTCTCTGGGACCTTTCATTGCTGTGATATGAGCAAAAAACCTATAAAATATGCACCGGTGGAGATACCCGCATAGGTTTTCTTTTGACCCCTCCCATTTTGGTTTCGAGCATTGAATCCCAAATATGTTGGTCTTGTTTTGAAGGTATGTATCTCCTCTACAATTTGAAGGTAGACTGAAGTCTCTGAGACCTTCTCTTGCTGAGATATAAGCAAAAAAAGAACCCTAAATCCCGTTCCAGCAAAGGTGCCCACACGTGGGGTTTTTGACCCCCCTCCCTGGGTTGTGATATTTGTATTCTGTGTTTTTTGGTCTCATTTGAAAGATCTAGATTCCCTCTATAATCAAGGGGTGGTTCTAAGTCCCTGGGACCTTCCATTGCTGTGATATGAGCAAAAACCCTATAAAATATGCACCGGTGGAGCTACCCGCAAAGGTTTTCTATTGACCCCTCCCATTTCGGTTATGAGCATTTAATCCCAAATATTCGGGTCTTGTTTTAAAGGTATGGATCTCCTCTATAATCTGAAGGTAGACTGAAGTCTTTGAGACCTTCCATTGCTGAGATATAAGCAGAAAAAGAACCCTAAATCACGTTCCAGCAAAGGTGCCCACACGTGGGGTTTTTGACCCCCCTCCCTGGGTTGTGATTTTTGTATTCTGGGTTTTTTGGTCTCATTTGAAAGATCTAGATTCCCTCTATAATCAAGGGGTGGTTTTAAGTCCCTGGGACCTTCCAATGCTGTGATATGAGCAAAAAACCTAGAAAATATGCACCGGTGGAGCTACCCGCAAAGGTTTTCTTTTGACCCCTCCCATTTCGGTTATGAGCATTTAATCCCAAATATTTTGGTCTTGTTTTAAAGGTATGGATCTCCTCTATAATCTGAAGGTAGACTGAAGTCTCTGAGACCTTCCATTGCTGAGATATAAGCAGAAAAAGAACCCTAAATCACGTTCCAGCAAAGGTGCCCACACGTGGGGTTTTTGACCCCCCTCCCTGGGTTGTGATTTTTGTATTCTGGGTTTTTTGGTCTCATTTGAAAGATCTAGATTCCCTCTATAATCAAGGGGTGGTTTTAAGTCCCTGGGACCTTCCAATGCTGTGATATGAGCAAAAAACCTAGAAAATATGCACCGGTGGAGCTACCCGCAAAGGTTTTCTTTTGACCCCTCCCATTTCGGTTATGAGCATTTAATCCCAAATATTTTGGTCTTGTTTTAAAGGTATGGATCTCCTCTATAATCTGAAGGTAGACTGAAGTCTCTGAGACCTTCCATTGCTGAGATATAAGCAGAAAAAGAACCCTAAATCACGTTCCAGCAAAGGTGCCCACACGTGGGGTTTTTGACCCCCCTCCCTGGGTTGTCATTTATGAATTCTGGGTTTTTTGGTCTCATTTGAAAGATCTAGATTCCCTCTATAATCAAGGGGTGGTTTTAAGTCCCTGGGACCTTCCATTGCTGTGATATGAGCAAAAAAAGAACCCTAAATCACATTCCAGCAAAGGTGCTCACACGTGGGGTTTTTGACCCCCTCCCTGGGTTGTGGTTTTTGTATTCTGGGTTTTTTGATCTCATTTAAAAGATCTGGATTCCCTCTATAACTAGGAGGTGGATTTAAGTCTCTGGGACCTTTCATTGCTGTGATATGAGCAAAAAACCTATAAAATATGCACCGGTGGAGATACCCGCATAGGTTTTCTTTTGACCCCTCCCATTTTGGTTTCGAGCATTGAATCCCAAATATGTTGGTCTTGTTTTGAAGGTATGTATCTCCTCTACAATTTGAAGGTAGACTGAAGTCTCTGAGACCTTCTCTTGCTGAGATATAAGCAAAAAAAGAACCCTAAATCCCGTTCCAGCAAAGGTGCCCACACGTGGGTTTTTGACCCCCCTCCCTGGGTTGTGATTTTTGTATTCTGGGTTTTTTGGTCTCATTTGAAAGATCTAGATTCCCTCTATAATCAAGGGGTGGTTTTAAGTCCCTGGGACCTTCCATTGCTGTGATATGAGCAAAAAACCTATAAAATATGCACCGGTGGAGCTACCCGCAAAGGTTTTCTTTTGACCCCTCCCATTTCGGTTATGAGCATTTAATCCCAAATATTTTGGTCTTGTTTTAAAGGTATGGATCTCCTCTATAATCTGAAGGTAGACTGAAGTCTTTGAGACCTTCCATTGCTGAGATATAAGCAGAAAAAGAACCCTAAATCACGTTCCAGCAAAGGTGCCCACACGTGGGGTTTTTGACCCCCCTCCCTGGGTTGTGATTTTTGTATTCTGGGTTTTTTGGTCTCATTTGAAAGATCTAGATTCCCTCTATAATCAAGGGGTGGTTTTAAGTCCCTGGGACCTTCCAATGCTGTGATATGAGCAAAAAACCTAGAAAATATGCACCGGTGGAGCTACCCGCAAAGGTTTTCTTTTGACCCCTCCCATTTCGGTTATGAGCATTTAATCCCAAATATTTTGGTCTTGTTTTAAAGGTATGGATCTCCTCTATAATCTGAAGGTAGACTGAAGTCTCTGAGACCTTCCATTGCTGAGATATAAGCAGAAAAAGAACCCTAAATCACGTTCCAGCAAAGGTGCCCACACGTGGGGTTTTTGACCCCCCTCCCTGGGTTGTGATTTTTGTATTCTGGGTTTTTTGGTCTCATTTGAAAGATCTAGATTCCCTCTATAATCAAGGGGTGGTTTTAAGTCCCTGGGACCTTCCAATGCTGTGATATGAGCAAAAAACCTAGAAAATATGCACCGGTGGAGCTACCCGCAAAGGTTTTCTTTTGACCCCTCCCATTTCGGTTATGAGCATTTAATCCCAAATATTTTGGTCTTGTTTTAAAGGTATGGATCTCCTCTATAATCTGAAGGTAGACTGAAGTCTCTGAGACCTTCCATTGCTGAGATATAAGCAGAAAAAGAACCCTAAATCACGTTCCAGCAAAGGTGCCCACACGTGGGGTTTTTGACCCCCCTCCCTGGGTTGTGATTTTTGTATTCTGGGTTTTTTGGTCTCATTTGAAAGATCTAGATTCCCTCTATAATCAAGGGGTGGTTTTAAGTCCCTGGGACCTTCCAATGCTGTGATATGAGCAAAAAACCTAGAAAATATGCACCGGTGGAGCTACCCGCAAAGGTTTTCTTTTGACCCCTCCCATTTCGGTTATGAGCATTTAATCCCAAATATTTTGGTCTTGTTTTAAAGGTATGGATCTCCTCTATAATCTGAAGGTAGACTGAAGTCTCTGAGACCTTCCATTGCTGAGATATAAGCAGAAAAAGAACCCTAAATCACGTTCCAGCAAAGGTGCCCACACGTGGGGTTTTTGACCCCCCTCCCTGGGTTGTGATTTTTGTATTCTGGGTTTTTTGGTCTCATTTGAAAGATCTAGATTCCCTCTATAATCAAGGGGTGGTTTTAAGTCCCTGGGACCTTCCAATGCTGTGATATGAGCAAAAAACCTAGAAAATATGCACCGGTGGAGCTACCCGCAAAGGTTTTCTTTTGACCCCTCCCATTTCGGTTATGAGCATTTAATCCCAAATATTTTGGTCTTGTTTTAAAGGTATGGATCTCCTCTATAATCTGAAGGTAGACTGAAGTCTTTGAGACCTTCCATTGCTGAGATATAAGCAGAAAAAGAACCCTAAATCACGTTCCAGCAAAGGTGCCCACACGTGGGGTTTTTGACCCCCCTCCCTGGGTTGTGATTTTTGTATTCTGGGTTTTTTGGTCTCATTTGAAAGATCTAGATTCCCTCTATAATCAAGGGGTGGTTTTAAGTCCCTGGGACCTTCCAATGCTGTGATATGAGCAAAAAACCTAGAAAATATGCACCGGTGGAGCTACCCGCAAAGGTTTTCTTTTGACCCCTCCCATTTCGGTTATGAGCATTTAATCCCAAATATTTTGGTCTTGTTTTAAAGGTATGGATCTCCTCTATAATCTGAAGGTAGACTGAAGTCTTTGAGACCTTCCTTTGCTGAGATATAAGCAGAAAAATAACCCTAAATCACGTTCCAGCAAAGGTGCCCACACGTGGGGTTTTTGACCCCCCTCCCTGGGTTGTGATTTTTGTATTCTGGGTTTTTTGGTCTCATTTGAAAGATCTAGATTCCCTCTATAATCAAGGGGTGGTTTTAAGTCCCTGGGACCTTCCAATGCTGTGATATGAGCAAAAAACCTAGAAAATATGCACCGGTGGAGCTACCCGCAAAGGTTTTCTTTTGACCCCTCCCATTTCGGTTATGAGCATTTAATCCCAAATATTTTGGTCTTGTTTTAAAGGTATGGATCTCCTCTATAATCTGAAGGTAGACTGAAGTCTTTGAGACCTTCCATTGCTGAGATATAAGCAGAAAAAGAACCCTAAATCACGTTCCAGCAAAGGTGCCCACACGTGGGGTTTTTGACCCCCCTCCCTGGGTTGTGATTTTTGTATTCTGGGTTTTTTGGTCTCATTTGAAAGATCTAGATTCCCTCTATAATCAAGGGGTGGTTTTAAGTCCCTGGGACCTTCCAATGCTGTGATATGAGCAAAAAACCTAGAAAATATGCACCGGTGGAGCTACCCGCAAAGGTTTTCTTTTGACCCCTCCCATTTCGGTTATGAGCATTTAATCCCAAATATTTTGGTCTTGTTTTAAAGGTATGGATCTCCTCTATAATCTGAAGGTAGACTGAAGTCTTTGAGACCTTCCATTGCTGAGATATAAGCAGAAAAAGAACCCTAAATCACGTTCCAGCAAAGGTGCCCACACGTGGGGTTTTTGACCCCCCTCCCTGGGTTGTGATTTTTGTATTCTGGGTTTTTTGGTCTCATTTGAAAGATCTAGATTCCCTCTATAATCAAGGGGTGGTTTTAAGTCCCTGGGACCTTCCAATGCTGTGATATGAGCAAAAAACCTAGAGAATATGCACCGGTGGAGCTACCCGCAAAGGTTTTCTTTTGACCCCTCCCATTTCGGTTATGAGCATTTAATCCCAAATATTTGGGTCTTGTTTTAAAGGTATGGATCTCCTCTATAATCTGAAGGTAGACTGAAGTCTTTGAGACCTTCCTTTGCTGAGATATAAGCAGAAAAATAACCCTAAATCACGTTCCAGCAAAGGTGCCCACACGTGGGGTTTTTGACCCCCCTCCCTGGGTTGTGATTTTTGTATTCTGGGTTTTTTGGTCTCATTTGAAAGATCTAGATTCCCTCTATAATCAAGGGGTGGTTTTAAGTCCCTGGGACATTCCAATGCTGTGATATGAGCAAAAAACCTAGAAAATATGCACCGGTGGAGCTACCCGCAAAGGTTTTCTTTTGACCCCTCCCATTTCAGTTATGAGCATTTAATCCCAAATATTTGGGTCTTGTTTTAAAGGTATGGATCTCCTCTATAATCTGAAGGTAGACTGAAGTCTTTGAGACCTTCCATTGCTGAGATATAAGCAGAAAAAGAACCCTAAATCACGTTCCAGCAAAGGTGCCCACACGTGGGGTTTTTGACCCCCCTCCCTGGGTTGTGATTTTTGTATTCTGGGTTTTTTGGTCTCATTTGAAAGATCTAGATTCCCTCTATAATCAAGGGGTGGTTTTAAGTCCCTGGGACCTTCCAATGCTGTGATATGAGCAAAAAACCTAGAAAATATGCACCGGTGGAGCTACCCGCAAAGGTTTTCTTTTGACCCCTCCCATTTCGGTTATGAGCATTTAATCCCAAATATTTTGGTCTTGTTTTAAAGGTATGGATCTCCTCTATAATCTGAAGGTAGACTGAAGTCTCTGAGACCTTCCATTGCTGAGATATAAGCAGAAAAAGAACCCTAAATCACGTTCCAGCAAAGGTGCCCACACGTGGGGTTTTTGACCCCCCTCCCTGGGTTGTGATTTATGTATTCTGGGTTTTTTGGTCTCATTTGAAAGATCTAGATTCCCTCTATAATCAAGGGGTGGTTTTAAGTCCCTGGGACCTTCCAATGCTGTGATATGAGCAAAAAACCTAGAAAATATGCACCGGTGGAGCTACCCGCAAAGGTTTTCTTTTGACCCCTCCCATTTCGGTTATGAGCATTTAATCCCAAATATTTGGGTCTTGTTTTAAAGGTATGGATCTCCTCTATAATCTGAAGGTAGACTGAAGTCTTTGAGACCTTCCTTTGCTGAGATATAAGCAGAAAAATAACCCTAAATCACGTTCCAGCAAAGGTGCCCACACGTGGGGTTTTTGACCCCCCTCCCTGGGTTGTGATTTTTGTATTCTGGGTTTTTTGGTCTCATTTGAAAGATCTAGATTCCCTCTATAATCAAGGGGTGGTTTTAAGTCCCTGGGACCTTCCAATGCTGTGATATGAGCAAAAAACCTAGAAAATATGCACCGGTGGAGCTACCCGCAAAGGTTTTCTTTTGACCCCTCCCATTTCGGTTATGAGCATTTAATCCCAAATATTTTGGTCTTGTTTTAAAGGTATGGATCTCCTCTATAATCTGAAGGTAGACTGAAGTCTTTGAGACCTTCCATTGCTGAGATATAAGCAGAAAAAGAACCCTAAATCACGTTCCAGCAAAGGTGCCCACACGTGGGGTTTTTGACCCCCCTCCCTGGGTTGTGATTTTTGTATTCTGGGTTTTTTGGTCTCATTTGAAAGATCTAGATTCCCTCTATAATCAAGGGGTGGTTTTAAGTCCCTGGGACCTTCCAATGCTGTGATATGAGCAAAAAACCTAGAAAATATGCACCGGTGGAGCTACCCGCAAAGGTTTTCTTTTGACCCCTCCCATTTCGGTTATGAGCATTTAATCCCAA
>JBBPBX010035939.1:0-31772 GCA_038048925.1 Garcialebias charrua | reverse complement strand
CTGGCTCTTCAAACTCATGCCTTTGCTGGCATCCCCCATTGCCTCTCCCCTGGTGCAGCAACCTAGGAGAGGCGAAGCGCCAATTGCTGCATCACTCCCCTGGCGACCTGTACTGGGAATCCCACCCGCCACCCACTCCACATGCATATGTCTATGTCTATTTATATTGCTTTTTTTCCACGCTGAGGTAGTTTTTTTACTACCTTTAGGCTCCAGTATACTTGCATGTTCTGTCAGCCACGTGGAAACTGTGTGCTCTGTCGGCAGATGGTTGAGACTTCATACTCAAACGTACTCCCTGAGCGACTGCAGACTAGCTCCACAGACAAGGGGCATTTACCTTCAGGACAAATTAAGGTTGCCGATTGGTCATTTGCTGACACGCCTACTGGATTGACTGACAGGTTGCCCAAAAAAATAAAAAAAATAAACGAGTGCTGGCAGCCCCAGCCCCAGCGGTGTTCTGTGTTTATATGTTGTTAATTAAAAGTCCTAATTTTTTTAAATAAAAAAAACACAGGGAGTGCTGGCCCTGCAGCCCATACATCAGACCAGCCCACCAGAAAATCTCCAGACCTTCCCGCAGCCACGCTGGACCTGATTTAATTTGCTTGCGACAAATTCCTTCATTTCTCACAATTTCAGTCATGGCGTCAATGGAGGAGGAGGAAGAGATCACTTTCCTTTTGGTATAAAAACAAAAGAAAAGGCCATTAAACCAGATCAGGAACGAAAGAAGGGAAATTTAATACATTTGTGTAACATACTTCACTTATGGCTCTTGGTGAAGCAGGTTGCTTCTCTGCTCCTCTCCTGCCCTAAAGTTTTCCTCCTCCCTGATTTTGCACTTTTGTCTCGTCTGCAACTCTTCAGTGCTCACTCGAAGTAATTTGGAACATGGATTTAATTGCGTGGGCTGTCTCCTCTATCGATAAAATTTTTTCCACGAAGCGCTCCGGACCAGAAGAACCGGCGTGCCCCCTCGACACGCATGCGGCTGGTTACATCATGGATTCTTGGGACGAGTGGAAGATGATGTGTCTGACCGTTCTTTCAGTCGAGGACATGGAAGATCTGTGGATAATTGGATTTATGGTAGCAGGTACGTTGCTCTTTGGCTTATGCAGGGGATTCTGCTGCTGGAAACTAAGGAAGACTTCCGCTGCGATCAACGCGCTGGCGAAACTTCCTGCTCAGAACGACTCTTTGATCCGAGCTGTGACCTCAATGAACCAGCTGTTGTTCGAGCTGAATCGCACGATGGGAACAGTCGTGGACGACCGCAGACCTGTGGTATGTTTTGGGACTCGTTTACAGCCGAGCGGGATACACCAGGGGGGTGAGGGAGACCTGTAAGCTCAGGTCGAATGAAAGCTCACATAATTCAGACGAAATTGGACTCAGACGGCACCTGGACTCAAGGCTACAGTCAGAGTACACTGTAGCCTGCCCTGAAGAATAAATAAATCAACTAATCTAATCGGGACACCCCAAGCAACCTTGAACAAGGCTGACTGCAAATCTCTCCTGGAGTCTGGAGCTGTTGTAATAACTGTCGCTCCCCCCCCCTCCCCCAAGAGCTCTCTGTGTGCATCCAGACGAGCGGCTGAACCCATCTGCAGAACTGCGCTCTTTCTGACGTTTGCCCACAGACTTATCTCCCTGCTACGCCACCAAAATGCAACATGTCTTTTGTCTTATCTTGTGCTTGTGCTGGTAGAGTTTTTTGACTTTATCATAGAATGTCCTAAGACAAAATGTGATAGATTCTTTTTTGAATACCAATGATTATCCTATTGTGACCTTCCTTTCTTTCCTTTTTCACACCTGTAACCTTCATCCCGATACGGATGAGAGAGGCCGCGCTGAAAGACAAAATGTGATATATCTTTTGATGTTTCACAGGTGTCCGGATGGCAGCAGCTTCACACACGTAGTCCCTCCTCAGGATGACTGTGCGTACATGTTCACGCTGTGCTGGTGCAAACTTGTGCAATGTCAATAAAAAATACTCTTACTCTTACTCTCTCTTACATACTTTGTACAAAACAATCCATCGCTGGGCAGTTTATTGTGCAACACCAAGTACGCGTACACAGTCGTAAAAATTGAGCTTTGCACGGGCATGCCTTGCGGGTGTCCGCTTCGACTGTAATCCGGTACGAGCGTACCTCCACGGACACATGTATGCACGAGTATACTGGAGGCTTTGTCCTGTGTGTCAAGGACATAGTGTGAGAGTTTTTATACCTTCTTCCTTTCCTCATGTTTTCACTTTCCTTATTTAATGAATGAAAAAGGAACGCCTCTCAGAGGCTGCCACCTTAGACAATAAAGCTGATTCTGATTTGTAAGTTTAACACTTTTAAAAATATTTTACTTAATAATTGTTTTCATTTTGAATAACATTGAATCTTTTCAACTCTTTCAACAAAATAGTTCTCTGAAATATACTTTGCCAAATTTATTCATGTTAATTACCATCGTATGCTCCTTTTATCTACTGTTGTGCTAATGTTAGCTTTTAGCTAAAATTTTGCTAGTATTCACAGTGATTAGAGTCAGGTAGTAAGGTAGTTGGTGTGTCATCTGGACTTAGAAAAGATGATGAGTAAACCTGGTGTTGGAACAGTGAACTGGTGGCAGTTGTCCAGAGGAAGAAGTTAGCCAAGAAGAAAAATGACATTAAGAGGACTGAAGAGAGAAGCCAGGAATATAAGGAGATGCTATGTAGAGCAAAGAAGAAGGTAGCATGATGAGTTACATGGGAGGCTGTACACTACAGAAGGAGAGAAAAACTTTCATCAATTGATGAGATTTGATGCTCTCATTACACATCAATGCTTACATGGAGCTTCACCAGATTATCTGAAGGATATTCTTATTCCACACTCATCCACCCGGTCGCTGCGGTCACAGAACAGTAATCTCCTTCACATTCCGAGAACCAAATTAAGGACCATGGGAGACCGGGCTTTCAGTGTGGCTGCCCCCCGCCTGTGGAACTCTCTTCCTGACTGTCTGAGGGTCCCACAGTCTGTGGTTGACTTTAAGAGCGGCTTGAAGACCTTTCTTTTCAACCGAGCATACTCTGCCTCCTCATGATTCTACTTTTGATCTTAGTTGATACTGTTATTGATTTTACTTGTTTTATTACTTGTTTTATTGACATTTAATTTCTGTTGCACCTTGTAGCACTTTGAGATTTTCATTAATGAAAAGTGCGTTATAAATTCAATTTATTATTATTATTATTATTATTTATTGACCAGGTTGGAAAGGATGTGCAGCAGGTTAGGCTTTTGTAGGTATGTTCATTCAATCTTTATTTAGGCAGGTTAATCCCATTGAGCCTCAAGGACTCATTTACAAGAGAGACCTGGCTACAAACAAAGAATGATGACAACAGCAACAGTAGATTTTCCTTGGACAATCAACAATAGACAATCATAAGAGAGAAATACAGTTTTTTTAACAAGTTAAAACAAAGATGTCAAAGTAGCAAAACAGACAGATTATAAGGCAGATGTAGAAAATCAAAAACAGGAACATGTCTGCATTGGTTTTTGCCAGGATTTGTGAACGTTTTGTTCAGTGTCATGAGACAACTTCTGTTGTGATTTGGTGCTATATAAATAAACTGAATTCAACTGAATTGAAAAAGAGAAATGGTAATATTCCAACAAGTGAGGAAAATGTGACAGTAAAATGGAAGGAGTACTACTTTGAGGAGCTAAGAACCAACAATGAAAGGGAAAGAAGAGTAGAGATCATAGATACTGCATAACTGGATAACTGCAGACCAGGAAGTGGAAAAAATAATATGAGGAATAAAGTTCAGAAAGATTTGAAGAGCACCAAGGAGGGGAATGCAGTTGGATCTGATGACATACCAGTCATACCAGTAGCGGTTTGGAAATATCTAGCAGAGATGGCAGTGAACACTTTGATTCAGACATTCAATGGCATATTTGAGGGTGAGAAAATGCATGAGGAATGGAGAAGTGTGATGGTGCCATTTTTAAAGAACAACGGTGATTTACAGAGTTGTAGCAACTACAGGAGAATTAAGTTGATGAGTCACACAATGAAGATCTGGGAGAAAGTTGTGGAAGCAAGACTTAGACAAGAGGTGACTATCTGTGAGCAGCAGTATGGTTTCATGCCAAGAAAGAGCACCACAGATGCATCTTTGCTTTGAGGATGTTGATAGAGAAGTACAGAGAGGGTCAGAAAGAACTCCATTGTGTGTTTGTGGATTTAGAAAAAGCATATGACAGGGTGCCAAGAGAGGAGGTGTGGTATTGCATGAGGAAATCTGGAGTGGCAGAAAAGTATGTTAGACTGGTACAGGACATGTATGAAGACAGCAGGACAGTGGTGAGATGTGCTGTAGGAGTGACAGATAGCTTCAAGGTGGAGGTGGGAGTGCATCAAGGATCGGCTCTGAGCCCCTTCTTGTTTGCTCTGGTGATGGACCGACTAACAGATGAGGTCAGGCAGGAATCCCCATGGACTATGATGTTTGCAGATGACATTGTGATCTGTGGTGAGAACAGGGAACAGGTGGAAGAGAACTTGGAGAGGTGGAGGTATGCACTTGAAAGAAGAGGAATGAAAGTCAGCCGTAGTAAGACAGAGTACATGTGTGTGAATGAGAGGGAGGCCAGTGGAACAGTGAGGCTACAAGGAGCAGAGGTCACAAAGGTGCAGGACTTCAAGTATTTAAGACTGTTCAGGAGAATGTGGTGTGTGGTGAGGCAAAAAAGGAGTCCAAGCAGAATGGGAGTGGATAGAAAAATATTTAAGGAGTTATATGCTGTATTACAAAAAGGCGGCAGAAAAGATTTACAAGACAGTGGTAAAACCAGTTATGTTGTCTGTCCGGAGAGAGTGGCACTGCCAAAAAGACAGGAGAAAGAACTGGAAGTGGCAGAAATGGAGATGCTGAGGTTCTCCTTAGGAGTGACAAGGATGGATAAGATGAGGAATGAGATCATCAGAGGTACAGCACATGTTGAACAACTGGGAGATAAAGTTAGGGAGGACACACTGAGATGGTTTGGACATGTCCAGAGGAGGGACAGTGGGTATATTGGTAGAAGGATGTTAGAAATGCAGCTGCCAGGATAAAGACAAAGAGAAGAAAGATGGATGGATTTAGAGAGGACATAGAGTTTTTTGAGTACAACAAATATAGATGACAGACTGAAATGGGGAAAAATAACTTGCTGTGGCAACCCCAAAATGGTAACAGCCAATGGAAGCAGAGGAAAAGTGATGGAAGCCAAATAAATCACATTTGACGAATTATTTCCTCTTAGTGAGAGAAAAGGTAAAAATAAATAAATAAATAAATAAATAAATAAATCATGTCAGACATTTTTGTTCTGACAATATTGAGTAAAGTTGATTTAGGCTGTCATCCCATTAAAATAACATTAGACTAACTCTTACAAATGTTGACTTATCAGTAAAAAAAAAAACTGTGTAGAAAGACTCTGGCCTTTACCCAAAGATTTCTTTATGATCAATAAGCCTGAAAAAGTAAAAAAATATAAAAATAATAGCTACACAAACAGCACATATTTGGAGCATATTTGCATATATTTGTCAAAAAGGCGTTCAATACAAGATCAACTGGACTTTATTTGTAACAGAAGACGTTTCGCTTCTCATCCGAGGAGCTTTATCAATTGATAAAGCTCCTCGGATGAGAAGCGAAACGTCTTCTGTTACAAATAAAGTCCAGTTGATCTTGTATTGAACGCTTTTTTGATTTATCATGTCCTGGACGACTGAGAATCTTCACCAGCACATATATTTGTCATATTGTAAAGTTTGCAGATGATACAGCTGTGGTAGGATGCATCACAAACAATGATGAGTCCAGCTACAGGCAGGAGGTGGAACACCTGGAGAGCTGGTGCAAGGACAATAACCTTCATATCAACGTGAAGAAGATAAAGGAGATGATTGTGGACTTCAGAATAATATAATAATAATAATAATCATTTTATTTAAAAGCGCCTTTCAGGACACTTAACAAACCAATGCAGTTCAAACATTATCAGCGACAAATTGAAATATAAAATACATAAAGATTATAAAATGCAAAATAATAAAAATACATTTAGTAAAGTTAATGATAAGCTAGTCTAAAGAGATGTGTTTTCAGGGCAGTCTTGAACAGAGAAAGGGAGGTGGTGTTTCGAAGGTCTGGCGGTAGAGCGTTCCAGAGGTGAGGGGCAGAGCAGGTGAAGGCCCTGCTCCCCATGGTGGAGAGGCGGGCAGAGGGTACATGGAGATGTAGCGAAGAGGAGGATCTGAGAGAGCGTGATGGGATGGAGATTTGTAGGAGGTCAGATAGATAAGGAGGGGCAAGGTTGTGGATAGATTTGAACGTGAGGAGTAGAATTTTGAAGATGATGCGTGATTTAACCGGGAGCCAGTGGAGCTGCTGCAGGACAGGAGTGATGTGGTTATAGTAGGAGGTTTGAGTGATGACACGGGCAGCTGAGTTCTGGACCATCTGTAACTTGTGGAGAGATTTGTTGGGGAGGCCGTAGAGAAGGGAGTTGCAGTAATCGATACGGGAAGTCACAAGACTGTGCACCAGGATGGCTGTGGAGCGGGGTGTGAGAGAAGGACGGAGACGGTTAATATTACGGAGGTGGAAATAGGCAGACCGAGTAATATTGTTGATGTGTGAAGTGAAGGAAAGAGTGGTGTCGAGGATGACACCGAGACTCTTGACCTGAGGAGAGGAGGATCAGAAGGAACAAACAAACACACACCCCACTGAACATAAGAGGATCTGCAGTGGAAGTGGTCTCCAGCTACAAGTACTTGGGTGTACACTTGAATGATAACCTCAGCTGGAGCAACAACACCACCAGCCTGATCCACCTGTATCATGAAAGACCCCACTCACCCAGCACACACACTTTTTGCCCCACTCCCCTCAGGAAGGAGGTTGAGGAGCATCAAATGTAGAACCACTAGACTGAGGAACAGCTTCTACCCTGAGGCTGTTAGACTCATGAATAAATAAATAATAAGAATAATCACTGTGAAATATCACATCATGCTGATGCTGATCTGTTTTCTGGTTGCTGTGTTCATTTGTGACCATCTGCTCATATAGACTCATGTTTGTGCTGCTGTTTGTAATGATGTTTTTCTATTACATTGGTGCTTAGTGTATTTTCAGCTGATGTTTTTCTTAGTTCATATCTTAGATGTTACTACTGTTCTTCTCTTACATTTTTTTATTGTTGGATGTAACTGGCACCCTGTGTACATAATCTCGTTTCATCACATGTACCACATGCGGTGCAAATGACAATAAAGACTCTCTGTCTCTGACTCGGATTTTCTTTTAACAATCTAGAAGAAAATCAACAAAAATGGATGATTTGTTTTTCTCAACACTCTTATTTTATGTGTGTATGAAGATAATAAATGCATTCCTTCAAATAATGCCAGACCTTTAGTTTAAAGAAGAAACAGATTAAATACCAGAATCATGAGCTTGTCTTCCTTTGAGAATTGTTTTCTGCCTATTCCATGATTTACCATGAGATGAAATTGTGCAGAAAATTTGTCTCCAGTAGATAAAAAAAATATTGTTCCATCCTAAAATATTTGATTTAATTTGCGTTAACACCCAAAACAGATTTTTACATCTCACACAGAGCCATCCCATCTCTTCTAATCTGACTGTATCTTTATAAAACTGCACAGACGTTTCTCAGGCTTCATGAATTCTTAAATAATGTCACATAGTTAAAAACATTTGTTGCATAATAAAATATTCTGTTTGGCTCAGTCTCAGTTTAGATTGTTGCACCTTGATGGAGAACAACCTCCCCACTCCCTCCACCCACCCCACCCATTAATCTCAGCATCCAAGCAGCTGAGGCCAGCCAGCATGTGTGTGTGTGTGTGTGAGGTAGTTTCACTCTTGAATAATTCAGCCTGGTTATTTACATCTGCTTTACTTACACTGAAGCTGCATCTGCCCGTCACACTGCTGTTAAACACACCCATGATATGACTCGTGCCTTGCCCCCAGCGGTACCCAGTTGTGATAAATACTGGGAGAGTTCTTGGAAAAGTGAGTGTGTGAGGAAGAGATTTTAATATTAACACTGTGTGTCTGTGAGCGTTAAGTTCTGTATGTTTATGAATGTGCTTTGTCTTTGTGTGTGTTTTATTCCCACCATGTGCGGTGCCATTACGAGCAGAGTTGCTTAAAGAAGATGGATGGTGGAGAGTGTGTTGCCCTCCAGCTCCAGTATAAAGTTATGACAGTCTGTTTATCACGAGAGCCAGTTTATTATTACCTTTGCATAATGATCCTGTTCAGATGAATATTTGCTGGTGTTTCCACAGACTTTGAGTTGGGCATTATGTCCAACCCCAGAGTCTCTCACACTGCCATTCCAATTCTATGTTTCTATTATATGCTCACTGACAAAAATAAAACATTTACCGGTAAGCACCTACAAAGTAGATAGAGAGGTGGGAAAAAAATGGAAAAATGTATGTATGTCAAAGGTTGTGGAACTGAATTTCAGTATAATATCAAACTAAACATGTAACGGAGTTGGCGCTACAAACACACTGTTTGCTCCATGTCAGGTGCCCCCTTGACAAGTAGTGCTTTGGTGCAGAATTGAAACATCCATAGAGCAATTGTTTCTTCTCCTGCAGCATGTCAGTCCACAGCTGTCATGACTGACCCTTGAGATCCAACGGATTGGCAGTGGGTTGGTGTTGATGTCTAAGTGTCATGTCTTTAGTTAGATTCTTTTCCCCAGTGTCAGTAGGCACAACAGAGGTGTTTAAGAGAGAATGGACTGAATATAACAGACTGCGAACCTCTTCTGATATAAAGTTATTTGTTTACAGTGAATAGAAATATATATTATATACAGTTGGAGACCCTGGGAAACCTGGGGAGGAAGGAGAGGCATCAGGAACTGTTAGGTTGTGCAGGTGGTCGATCTCTTACAGGTCGATGGGTGAGAGGTAGAGAAGAGGGCAGAGGATTCCAGGTTGGCCAGGTCCTGCTTGAAGGAACACAGGTGGAACATGGAGGTAAGTGGCTGGACGATGATGGAGCAGCTGGAGAAGATCCACAAGAAGGAGCAGTAAGCAGTGGTGGGCAACGCTAATCAAAAAATTAGTTCCACAATTTCTAAAACGCTTATTATTTTTTTTAGGTCCACAATTTCAAAAGCACAAATGTCTTATGAAAATTAGGGGAAGCTAATCTAATCCGCTATTTATATTCGACAATTGGTAGCCGGCAGCGTTATGCAATATTTGCACTACACTGCCAACTGAAAAGTAACTAAAATGATCCTAAAAGGATGAAATTACAAAAATCAAAGGATTTATTTAATACTTTACGTACATATATTCTATTCGGCCACGAAATTAACAAAAAAGAGAATGATCTTTTAATCCCTAAGACCACTTTTAAAATCTCAAATACACGGGTGTGTCGCCACCGCATTTATACATAAAAGTAACCCAAATACATAAAACTAACGACTCACCGTCGAGTGGTGGACACAAAACACACAATAAAATCCTCCGGCCGCGTTAATTTGGCTTGAAACAGCGGGGTTCTCTGCGGATTTATCCAACCCAGCACAACCAGCTAGCCACAGAGTTAGCGTCCAGTTCACCTCTGACCCGGAAGATGTCAAGATTCTATAGGCAGTCAACAGATTTAATGAAAAGTAACTAAAATACATAAAACTAACGACTCACCGTCGAGTGGTCGACACAAAACACACAATAAAATCCTCCGGCCGCGTTAATTTGGCTTGAAACAGCGGGGTTCTCTGCGGATTTATCCAAGAAACCCAGCACAACCAGCTAGCCACAGAATTAGCCCCCGAGTTCACCTCTGACCCGGAAGATGTCAAGACGGTGAGGGAGGGGAAAAAGGCAAAACAAGCAGCTACGGAGCCAGCATAAGAGCTTCTAAATAAGTTTATTCGTTTTTACTGATAGATAATTAGTTATTAGCGGTACTGCATTTTAAATAAAAATAGCACAAATCCGCTTATGAATTATAAAAGTTAGTCACTCCGCTGTTACGCTGACAAAAACGTTAGGTCCGCTGTAAGCGGATTAGCTCATTAGCAGTCCCCAGCGTTCATATGCCCACCTTTGTGTATACATTACTGTTCCTTCAGGCACAGGAGCAGAGGATTCGTGGACAGCGATATAAAAGATCCAGGACTGGAGACTCACGAACCATGGGTTCTATTTGAGAACGCGAGGAGAACACGAGGTAAGTATGATTGAAGTTACTTACTGAATTAATAAAAGGATGCCGATAGCACAAATACCAGATGGTAAGTAATGCTCCAGCTGTGAAGGAACTCTTCTGCAGCCTCTGTGGGGTTAAGGTAGGGCAGCCGACTTGGAATCAAAAAGTTGTGGTTTGACTCCCAGCCACTCCCACATGACGTGGTGTCTCTGAGCAAGACATACAATACCTAATTACTCCCCGGGTGCTTACATAGCTGCCCACTGCTCCACCTGGCTGTATCTCAGGTGTGATGAGTTAAATGTAAAGAACTAATTTCACCATTGTATAGATGACAATCTCCGACTTCCCTTCCTTTATAGTCTTGGTGCTCGTCAGTGGGCTGACTCTCAGCTGTTCCTTGTTGGCACCACCTCTGGACTCAGGAACCTGCAGGAAGAGCTGGAATCCTCAAATGTGTAAATTGTAATAAAAACATAATTCAGTGAATTGCAAAGCTCATAAACACATGCAATGTTTTGTTCACAATAAATCATAATGAACATATCCAATATTTAGACTAGTGCATCCTGATACCAGTATTATTTTTTTTATTTTTTTTGACCGTGTGAGTAAAAGTACAAGTACTGTACTTCAGTTTGTGTCCTTGCTTATACTGAGTACTGATATGGAGTAGTTACTGAGTACTAAAACACTACACAATGACTTAAGAAACACCTCTGAACATATTTAAGAACATGGCAGTCTGCTGTCTTAACATCACGTGTGTTTACCTTCAATATCTCTAGACTATGGACATTTTTTTTTGTTACTTGCAAAAGGCAGGAGGAAATCACAAAATGCACAAATGTAAAAGCAATTATATTTTTATGGCAGTATAACAACTAGAGCAGTGTGTTACAGTTAGGATAATTGGCAAAAGGTCAGTAAAAGGACTCTATAATAATTTATTATTATTAAAATGTTCTTTATTATTAATAAAGAACATTTTTGAGAGGCTGAATCTCTCAGAAGTAAAGATGGGCACAGGTTCACCAGTCTACCAAAAAAACACACAAAAACATCAATTTCAAAACCAATTTCAGAAATATGTTCATCATGGAAGATAGAAATTATTGAATATTCCATCATATACAGTTCATACTATTGTCAAGAGTTTAAGAACTTGAAGAAATCTCTGAGCTCAAAGGACAAGGATGGAAGTCAGTATTGCATGTGTGAACTTCAGGCCCTCAGGTGGTGCGGCATCTGATTCTGGTATGGACATCACTTCATGGGTTCACAAGTTATGGTCTGTAAACGTAGATTTCCATGTCAAAGAAGAATCTACATCCTGAAATGCAGCAGTCTGCTCTGGGTCAAAGCTGGTTCAAAATGGACTGAGGTAAAATAAAAACTGTTCTGTAGTCAGAAGGATCAAAATGTAAATTTATTTTTGAAAACCATGCATTGTCCTTTATAGTAAAAAAGGAGAGGCCAGCTGTCCTGTTATTGCCCAGAGTTCAAAAGCCTGCCTCTCTGTTAGTATGGGGGTGCATTTGAAACAACATGTGCTTCCATTCAGACATGTTTTAAAGGAAGACTTTGCATATTCCAGCAAACCAACACTAAATGATGCAGCAGCACGTCTTGAAAGCTGCAGAGTTTTGGTGTTGAACTGGCCTGCCTGCAGAACAGACCTCTCATTTAGAGAAAACATTCAGTGGGTTTTTGTTCAAGTTTTCTTAATTAATGAAAAAAAAAAAAAAAACCCACACAAGTCAAAACAATTAGTTTTTTGTTTTTATTATGAAGTTCATAAATGAATAATTCTCTGAACCTCCTGTGAATATTTTCTTTGGATGTGCCTAAGGGGGAAGTGCAAGCTTCACGAAGAAAACAAAACAAAACGAGCTGCCGTGCATTTCCTACTTTCTTCTGCGAGTCTGTCAGTGTTTGTGGGAGCCTTCCTGAGAACGAGTTTAAAAGTTCAGATCTGTTCTGTACTTGTGCATACACACCATTTACGGCTGATGTTTGTGCATATTTGAATGTAAGGCACAAACATCCAGGTGCACATTTTCATGCAGCAGCTCAGCACAACCTGTTTTGTCTGGGTAAATAAACCAACACATAATATTTTACATTTAGTTCTTTTCCAATTTAAAAGTTCAACTTGGTTGCACAAATAAAATACAATGTTTAAGTCAGTTACGGATTATAGTTTTTGTAAGATTTTTACTAGTCCCATATTTATAATAGTTCTTTGATCAAGGTCAAGTCAAGGTCAAGGTGTCTTTATTGCCATTCACATCACATGTGGTACATGAGATGGAATGAAACTTTGTACACAGGGTCCCAGTTACATCCAACAAAAATACAAATAGTAAAGAAAAACAGTACTGTAATAAGATCTAAGATATGACCTAAGAATACACTAAGCACTAATAGTACAAAACAATGTAAAAATGTATAAAACTTTGCTTCAAACTCCATCAGTTTTATATTTTTATTCAAACAAGCATAATGTACCATATTTTCCACCTGATAAGTCGCACCTTTCTATAAGTCGCTTTGTCCAATTATTGGCAATAAACTGGAAAAATCCATAAACGTGTAGCATCTCTATTTAAGTCACATCTATTATGCGTCACCGCTACGCGACGCGTCAGGGCGTCATTTGCCCTGCTGAAAATGGCGGCCACAGGAGCGAGCGAGCACGGAAGGACTTTACAAGATTAACACGATAAAAACAATTGTTTGTTTGCTGAAAATTATAGCAAAGATGTGTCTTAGCTGAAATTTTCCTTAATAAATGAACGCAATTGTCAAATCAGCTGGATTTAAAAAGTAGTTTCGCCATGTGCACGTGCGCGGTGGGGCGGCTTTATTTCTTTTAAAATTTAGCTAAATAAACGCTTAAAAAGATATATTCCTTAACGGACATTATAGCACAAGGGTTCCTGAGCTTAACCGTTCCTTAATAAATTCACAAAATTGTCAAATCAGCTGGATTTAAATTGTTTCGCTTTGACTTCTTCCAAACCGTCGTGTGCGCTGCGAAAATAAATTATAAATAAATCGATTTTTAGCTCAAATGTCTCGTACAGGAACAGTTTGTAAATGTCCATGTTGTGATTACTTTCTGTAAGTTTGATAAAAATCTGTCCTGTAGTTCATGACTTATTTACCGTAGATAAATAGTACCCATTGCTAACAAACACAGCTAACACAGTAGTTCATACCTCCAGAGCAGGAGGCCGGGCAGCGACAGAGTGTGTCCAACCAGAGGAGGCTGCCTTCGGACACATGAGATGGGAACGGTTGGTGGACTCTCTGGAAGTGTCAGAGCTCCAGAGCAGGAGGCCAGGCTGCAACAGAGTCAATCTGACCAGAGGAGCCGGCTGTCGGACACATGAGGTGGGAGCGGTCGGTGTACCCTAGCGGACAAAAGTGGTACTGCACCATTTTTTGCCAAAATGAAAAACGGTCATATCTGAGGCAAAAATTGGTCTAAAAATATGGGGAAAAAAATCCATAAACATGTCTCACCTCTCTATTAGTCGCAGGGCATGCAAATTAGACAAAAAGGTGTGACTTATAGACCGGAAAATACGGTAATTTAAAAGCTAGAATTCCCTGACTGAATCCACACTAAGTTTTAGAATAACATCACCACAGGTTTAATAATAACATAATAGTTTTGATCTAATCTTAAAACATTATGCACAATTTCATACAATAATGTAAGATGTCATGCTCAGAGTATGATCACCCTCAGCTACTACCACCTCAAATTTAAGATCGGCATCAGTAAAATTCACAAGGTTACAGCCATGTTTGTGCTGCTGAAGGTCAGTTAGCCTGACACTGGTGCTGCAGAGAACAGATCGGTCCTCAGATCCTACATCAGTCTGTCACCATGCAGTCCTCTGGTCCAAGGATTCAGCCATCAACATTAATGTTTGCTCAAGGGGAGAATAAACCTTTACTTCATAGTATTCCTCTTTCATTTTAGTTTCAAAAACAACCTGAAAAATGTCTAATGGTGGTAAACCACTGTCATTTGTCCACTCTGCTGTCACTCAGTGCGTTGAGGAGACAAACGGCTAATTTACAACGAGGAAGTTGTACTTTGTCAGTTTTATGTTCACAAAACAAACGCTATCCGATTGTAGAGATTTTGCAATATTGTATAAAGTCATGCTGTTTCCTTATTTCATCTGAAACAGATCCACCTCCGTCATATCGCCACATAGAATAGTTTGTAGGAGCGGTCTACTTCAATCCAATAAATTAGATTATGGAATAATCTGGAGAGTTATGTTAAAAATGCCAGATCAATATGTGTGTTTGAGAATGATCAAAGTTGATTTGTTCAAAAAATATGAAATAACTAAATATGCATTTGTATGAATTGTTGCTCAGAAGGAGTTTTTTTATTTAGTTTTTGTTATTTGAAGATTTGAATTATTCTTTGGAAAAAGGGGCCGATATTATATTAAAAAAATCTTCTTTCTGCTGCCTTTCATTTTATTTGTGATTGTATTTCTAATTGTATATAGAATTGTTTAGTTTTTTTTTTTATTATAAATTTTATAATAAAAGAAAAAAGAAAAAAGTTTAAAATACTTCCTTCAAGAAAGCAGCAGTTTGGTGGTTGTGTGGCCCTGAGGCCGCAGGTTCAAGCCCAGGTTGTGTCAGGAATACATTAATTTAATTTTTACTTTGTTAATCCCATTTGGAAAAGTCCTTCCCTGCTTTCTTCCAATCACACACGTGAGCACAAGTTGAGCAGAGGGCAAGCACTGAGGGAGTCTGGGAGGCAGCTTGCGGGTTAAGGGCCTTGCTCAAGGGCTCATAGTGAGGTAAATAAGGGTGGATGCGGGTGCTTCACCTTCTCCACCCATGTTTTTGTGCCGGTCTGGAGATTTTAATCTGATTTCTCTAACCTCTGCACCACTCTGCCCTTCTCCTGTAGCCAAATCTGTCATGTGGGTTTGCTCGTCGTGGTGACTCCTGCAGAATGTGGTAGCCCAAAGGTAAAAACAACAACTTACTTCAAGAAATGTTAGGATTTAATTTAATTTATTTCTCTTTTTCCTTTCAGTTTGCGTTATGTTACAATCTGTGTGGTCAATGTTGTGTTTTATTTAAACGTTTCCTTATTGCAGTTTCTTCAATGAGCACATTTTGGTGTCACCTGTGCTGGCTTTGTTTTAATTTCTTATCCCATCATGTAACTTTAATTTGAATGACATTTTTAGTAATTTTGAGTCACAAAGATATAGATACAGGCAGCTTAGTAACACTTGGGTGGGTTGAAAACTGAACGACAAATTACAAATTGTGTGGATATTGAGGGAGTTCCTGCACTGAAAGTGGCAACAAGAGACAAAAAACCTAATTTTTATTCAGATGTGAGTTTAAATGCATGTGTGCTGCTTTACCCTTGAGATAACGGCTGACTGTCAGCAATGCCTGAAAAATGATGGATCAGGACGCGTGCAGCATGTGTGTGTGAAGCAGACTTCATCATGGATGGCTGTCATGTTCACCTGTGTGTAACCGTCAGGATGTCAGAGCAGATCAGCTCACAGGGAAGGTGTTGTTTCTATAATTACATTTATTTTACTTAAATGAGAGTTGTATACAGTTTTGTTCTGCCCTTCTCAGGCTTTGTCCTCAGGGCTCTTCTGATAAATGGTTTTATCTCCAACAGTGGATTCCGGTTTTGTTGTATTTGTAGCTAAATGTTAAAGTCAAAGAATCACCTAAACTAATTTATAGTATTTCACCCTACAGACATTTTACACTCTGGAAGAATTGTAGTCATCTCCTCTCCACTTGATTAGCTTAAGCTAATTCTGTGTTGACATATATTCGTCCTCAATATAAAGCTAGCTAAATAATTTACAGTTGTTAATTATCCGTGTTTATTTTGAATCTCAGAGAAACAGGCTGCAACCAACCATGTTTGCAAAAGTTTTCCTGTGCACACCTTCTGAATCTTTGACTAAACACTTTTCCACAACCGCAACAAGAAACACCTCGAGCTTTAGAAAGAAACTTACAAGGGTTTAAGGATAAACAGTTGCCACATGGAGAAGGGGATTCACTGAAAACCTGAACACTTCAGTTTAAACAAATGTTTAAAAAAATCTTTGGAGGATTTTTCTTTCTTTTCTTTCTAAAAAAAAAGGGAAATACATAATATTGTACAATGGATGTAAATTTTATACAGCTGTACATTCTGAATAAATATATATATACAAAAAAAAATCTTTGGAGGATCAATGCGTGCAGGCGTGCAATGTCACGCTCACATAAACTGCACATTAACATATTTATTGTCTGCTGCAGACGGCAAAATGGGAATAATGTTTTTGCTCGTGTTTCTGTACTGTTAGCAAAATATCTTATAAACCATAGAACAAATATTAGTGAAACTCTCAGAAAGCATTCAATGGATGGACATCCACAACTGTTTAGAGCCACTTTTATTCAAAATGGCCACCACAGCTAATTTAAATTAACCATCGCAAAAATGACCAACTCAGTCAATTTTCAAAACATTGAGCTAAAGATGGAGTGGTAGTAGATGAGGGTCATTACTGGCACACATCTGGCCATGCTAATGCACATTAAAATAATTAAAAAACACAAGAGTGAACAAGATTTAATACACAATACTGTATTGTTTACTTCCTCAGGTTTGTAATAAATAAAAAATAAAGCTCTAACAGATGGTGCCATTTCCAACTGTTTAATTCAACTTTCCAGTGTTTTGTATCATCTTGACTCTGTTTTGTTTTATTTTACTGGTAAATTGATTTGCTTTGTACAGCACTTTAACTAACTTCGGCGGTTTTAACGCGCTATATAAATAGAAATGATTTCAGCTGATGTGTGATGAGATAATAAAGGAATCAATGCAGCTTCTTTTATTAGTGTTTGGAGAACCTGACCTGCTTGTGTTGTGGCAGATACCTCTGCATCATTTTACTCATAAAAGCAACAGTGAAACTGGCTGCACACAAACTTTTTGGCAGATTATTCGTTGTCAAACAAATCTCCAAACTAACTTTTTAAAATTGCACATTGAATATCAATTACACAGCCGTGATGAACAACTCCACTTTTAAAAAGTTGGCACAGTGTGTAAAATGTAAATAACAACAGAATGCACTGATTTGCACATTTCAAAAACTCATATTATTTTCCACAATGGGACACAGTCCATCCATCCATCCATCCATCCATCCATCCATCCATCCATCCATCCATCCATCCATCCATCCATCATTTTCTTTACCAGCATCTTCCTTTTCGGGTCGTGGGAGTCACTGGTGTCCATATTCACCAATTACTGAGAGGCGGGGGACACCCTGGACAGGTCTCCAGTCCAGCACACATAGAGACAAATGAGACAAACAACCATTCAGTCTCTCACTCACACCTAGGGACAATTTAGAGTTGCCAATCAGACTAACATGCATGTTTTTGATCTGTTTGAGGAAACTGGAGTACCCGGACAAAACCCACACATGCACATAGAAAACATGCAGACTCACACAGAAAGGCCTTGGGCTGGGATTTGAACCGGCGACCTTCACACTGACAGGCAACAATCAACTGAGCCACTGTGCCGCCCACTGTTAAGTTCATTGTGTTTCTTTTGAATTATAGGTTTATGTCATTTGAAAAATGTTTCATCATATTTTTGTTCACATTTTGTACAATGTTCAAACTTTTTCACAGTCTGGTTTGTAAATATTTGAAGTTGCAAAAAAAAAAGTTGTGTTATTCATATTCAACTTTATTCTTAACTTCCCTTCAACATGTTGAATCTTCCTCAGTCAGAGCTCCCAGTTCGAATGCATGCCTGTTTCTACACTCCTTTTTTCTTTCTGCAGGGTGTTAGTTTCCTGTGACAAGTTGACCTTTGAACTGTTAGCTAGAGGACATATGTTTTTCACAGGTGTGGCATGTCTATCACTTATTGAACAAAAACATTAAAATTTATAGTTGTGTGTCTGTATGGATTATTTTGTGTTCTAAGCCTTTGTTAATGTAGAACACTTTACAGAATAGCTCTTCAGTGTTGATAGGACTTTAGGATATACAGTATGTGTGGATATCTCAAGCATATAGGCTAATTTACACACTCTGTCTCTCTCTCCTTCAGGCTGTAGGTCCTGCTCCTTTTGGAGCAGGGTCAGCCACATGGATTATACTTATCCATTTTGCTCTGTTTCATGTAACATCTCTTGTGAGATGGAGTGTCTTCATATCCTGCTGGATCACATCCATCCACCTCTTCTTCTGACGTCCCCTGCTTCGTTGACCAAAAACGTCTGCGTTTAAAAGCCTTTTTACCTTGTTGTCATCTTCCATTCACTGCACATGCCCATACCATCTCATTCCTCATTCCTGTATGTTATCTGTGATGTATTCCACGCCAACTATTTTTCTGATATCGTCATTTTGCTGTCTATCCTTGAGGGATACTGCAATAATCCCACGCAGCATCTTCATTTCTGTTCTTTACAGGAGTTCCTTTTCCTTTCTCTTTAAAGTCCATACCCCAGCTCCACAAACCAAGACTGGGTACACTATCATCTTATAAACTTTCCCTTTAATTTGTGTTGGCATCCTTTTGTCACAAAGCACTCCTGTCAACTCCTTCCATTTTTGCCACACCGCAACAATTCTGCATTCATGTCTTCTCCACAGCTTCCTTTGGCATTTATCACTGACTCCAGATATTTGAACATTTGAACCTGCTTCAGTACATTTCCTATATTATCAGTAATTGTTAAGGTCTTTTTTTTTTAGCTTTTAAGCAGACCGTGGTCTCTGGTTTTGCTGCATTTATTTTCAAATATGTACTCTCAAGTGCTGCCACCGTCTGAAACTATCTTTGAGATTAACTTCAAAATCTCCAGCCACAACTAGGTCATCTGCATACAACATCTCCCATGGCACTTCTCTCCTAATAAGCTCAGTAACTGCATCCATCACAACATAAACAACAGTGGGCTGAGACATGAACCCTGATGAACGCCGCTTTAATCTCGAATGTTGTATTCCTGGCTTTGCCAGTTCTGACTGTTGTTTTAACACCTTCATGCATGAAGCTAACAACCCGAACTAGCTTCTCCGTAATGCCTTTCTGTCTGAGGTTCCAGTAAACCACCTCTTGTGGCACTCTGTCGAAAGACTTTTCCAAGTCCACCAACGTCCAGTATCTGCTATTGTTTCCCTCTAAGATTTTTTTCTGAACCTGCTGGAGAATGAAAACTGTGTCAGTCATGCCCTTTCCAGGCATGAATCCGAACTGGTTGGAGTGTATTTTTACTCTTTCCCGTGAGATAATTTACACACTGATTACCATATTTTCTGGCACATAAGTTGGGTTTATCATGCATCACCGCTGACCCCCGGGAATGGTGGGCCAGTGTCGTGCCAAAAATTGACAGGGGGCCACAGGAGCACACACGGGAGGACTCGCTGTTGCAGTTCTTCGAAATTTAACAAGACTAACACCTAAAAGCAATTATTTGTTTGCTCGACATTATAGCAAAGGTATGTCTCAAATTAAAATTTCCTTAATAAATGCACTTTAATGGTCAATGTTTGGCAGGGGGGTAACAGGGTTAGCGGTACGGGAACAATATACAGTACAGTGTATGTCTACTGGTAGTTGTCACAAGCCTAGATTCTAGACCCTAGAGGGCCCTCTTGTGCCTCAAGCGGCTGCAAATGGTAATGTTTACTCTGGTTCATGTCAGTATGAATGAACATTTAAAACATCAGTCAAAAATTGTGCTATAAATACTGTATGGGAAATAAAAGCGTATACGTATACAGTAAGTCGTTGCAGAGTATAAGTCGCAGGACTGGCAATTCTATACAAAAAATTGACTTATACACTGGAAAATGCAGTACTGTAAAGTTGTAATTGTGTTTTGTGTTGTTGGAAAAAGCTTGAAAGCCTTTTTTTTTTTTTTACAAAGTGCAGATAAGGCTAGACAAACATCATACATTTTGTAAAGGACATGTCTTGTGATCTTTGAAGAATACAGCAAACAGTATCATTTTTCTTCTGTCAACATTTGCCTTGGGAAATTTAACCTGAACAATGACTTGAGGATTGAAAGCTCTAACGTTCTTTATCTGAGCGGAGCAGAGTCGGTCCAGCTGCAGCTCCAGTTCTGGGAAGACAATGACAACTAATGAAAGCCACGTAATCCACACAGTCTTAATGTCTTTTGTCCACACTTCTTTCTTTTTATTGCGTTAAAATAAATGCACAAAAACTGTTGGCACATCATCAGAGTTTCTTTGTTTTTGTAGTTTTAATCGTAACGTCCCATTTGTCTTTACTTCACGTCAGAAGCACCTGACTGCTATGACAGCTGCAGCATCTAGCTTTTGTTTATCATCTCTGTGCTAGGAGCAGACTGCAGCCAAACTAAAGCTTAATTTCAATCATGTAATGAACCTGGCAGTGTGTCCTCGGAGGACATGAAGACAAACAGCAGCAGCGGTGCCATGTCAGTGTGGGAACAGCTGATGAGGATCATCTGCGATCTCTGGCAACATCTACCATGCAATTTGAAAGATTTCCATCAAAATGTTCACACCATGTTCCGAGAAAGAGGAGAAGCTTTCATTTACACTAATTAAGAGTTTTTCCACGACATTAGCAGGGTTTGCATGCAGAACTACAGTATCTGTTTAACAAAAAGACCTTCAACATAAAATAATGATTTTTAAAAAAAATTGTATTTATAAATTTGATCACAGGAAGCTACACTAAAGGTTACCGTACTGAACACGCAAAAATCAAATTAACTGCTAGAGTTAGATTAACAGTTAATAATCTTTGCCTGTGAATATTTATGTTAAAGTCAAAATAATTAAATGAGCAACATGTTGGTATTTTAATCTTCAAATAACTGAATTTATGACGTATTATTATTACCACACCAAGTGTTAGTTCAGTAGCTGTACAACTGAGTGAGGTATAGCTCTTTCTGTGTTTTCTAAATCTGATTAGAAGTGGTAGCCATTTTGAAATGGGTTGTCTCCAAAAGTTAATCAATTGTGGACTTGCATCCAATGGACGACTTTCTGAAATCTTCAATAAAATCTGTTCAGTGGTTCATGAGATATTTTACTAACAGACATCAGTGGTGAATGGCAAAGTTTTAAGCAAATATCTTGCACAATGTGTAGTGCTCAAAGTCTGTGTTGGGGATCACTCATTTACAACCACACCAGAATTAATTCAACAGCTATAAAATTGACTGAGTTAAAGCTCAATTGGCTGTGGTGGCCATTTTACTTTAGGTTGACTAAATGATTTTATATTTTGCTAAGAAAATATGAGAAAATAACTCTAGAGTTTGCAGCTTTGCCAGCACATTCTCTTCAAAATAAAAATAATAAAACCTTCAGGTTATGTTTTTGTGAAGGATATGATTTATATTTCATCTGTACCCAGTATAATCAGCTGCTCCATGCTGTCAGCTTCACAAGAGGAAAGCTCAACATGCATGAAAACATGCAAAATATGAAATAACTTGATCATCAACTGCAGACCTGCACAAACAAAATCCTTCTAATGTATGTAAAAAAAACAGAAAATAAATAAGGCATATGTAGTAACTTTTTAACATAAATCATTCAGTAGGTCTTTTAATGAGTGTAATGCAATGCTAAAACGTTACTCCATATTTGTGCAATAACCTGTCACACAACCTGTGTAGTACATGTAATGTGCATTATATATTATACCATACCATACCATACCAGTTTATTTATAAAGCACTTAAAAATACAGCAGCAGCCGTCCGAAGTGCTGTACAAGAATAAAAACAAGCACAAAACAATAAAAACAATCAATCTCAATCATATAAATATCAGAACATCACAAGTAAAATAATACAACATTAAAACAGAGATGTGAACTCATTCTGGTTTAAAAGCCAATGAAAACATATGTGTTTTTAAACGAGTTTTAAAAACAGATATTGATGGGGCCTGCCTGACCTTCAGTGGCAGCTCGTTCCACAATTTAGGAGCCAGAGCTGAAAATGCTCTGTCTCCTCTGGTCTTATAAAAGGTTTTCGGGACTGCTAAAAGCATCTGGTCAGCGGATCTAAGAGCACGTGATGGCACATAAAGTTGAAGCAGTTCAGACAGATAAGAGGGACTAAAACCGTTCAAAGACTTAAAAACAAACAATAAAACTTTAAAATGGATTCGAAACTGGACAGGAAGCCAATGAAGGGACATTAAAACTGGAGTGATGTGCTCACGTCTGCCTGTACCAGTCAAAAATCGTGCAGCAGCATTTTGTACCAGCTGCAACCGAGAAAGCGAGGCCTTATTTACTCCAATCAGAAGAGAGTTACAATAATCCAGGCGTGAAGTAATAAAAGCGTGGATTTTATGTGTATTATGTGTATTTAAGCACTATTACTACCTGTGAAATATTTATTTTTGCTAAGTAATTTCAGCTATCCATGCATTATTTTTAACATCACTGTGCGAGAGGTGGGGGACACCCTGGACAGGTCTCCGGTCCATTACAGGAACACAGAGACAAACGAGACAAACCCGTTATTTCCTGAAAGTTTCAGTAATCCTTGTTCAGTCATTTATGAGCTGGGTGACTGTGGTGCAGTAACAGAACAGCTGACTGGAAATTTGCAGGTTCAATTCCCCACCATGCCGAGATGTCCATGAGCAAGACACCAATTACCTACCTGCTCCCTAACATAGCTGCTCGCTGCTCGTGTGTGATGAGTTAAATGTACAAATTCACATTACAAGAGAACATACAGTGATGACAATACATAGCACTTTCACGAGTTATTTTGCTAACAGACAGACAAGTTGACTCTAGTTCAGGGGTCACCAAGCTTTTCGAAACTGAGAGCTACTTCATGTAGCTCTCAGTTTCGAAAAGCTTGGTGAAAGGGCACCAGTTTGATAAACTCTTTGGAAATAAAAAAGCGTAAATTGAAAAAAATGTATAGTAAACATATTTTTAAGAACATATTTTTAAGATAGACATTTAAAAATATATATAAATACAAAAAAAGAATAACAACTGAATAAAATGAAAATTTAATGCAGCTCAGTAGTGAGTTGTGCCATTTTTAGAACAGGTCCGGGGCACCTCAAATTGTCCTTGGGGGCACCCGGGTGCCCGCGGGCACCATGTTGGTGATCCCTACCCTAGTTATTGCCAAAGTTGTAAAGCACAGATTTAATGACCACTTAGTACTCATTATGTGATAAGTCTCAGGTGCTACTAGTTCAGGTCAATTAAAAAAGTCTAGTAGGCCCTTTTGTGTTTTCTAAAACTGTTTTGCTGTGGATGTATATTTAATGATTACTTTCTGAACGTTTCATTAAATCTATTCTAATGGCTCATGAGAGATTTTACTAACACACCTACACACAGAGAACATCAGTGTTCATCCATGGCATTAGTGGTGGGTAATAAGAAACATGGAAAGGCAAATATTTGGTCATGATCAGAAATAAAAACCACAAAATGCTCCTTTAACGCTGGTAAAACAATGACGAAGGCTTCATGCCGCCTCTGGCTGACGTCACCTTAATTTCAGAAAATGCTGCCACAGATGGATCCCAGACGGCCATCATTTCCACGCAGAACCTTTTTATTTCTTTTTAGTGATTTTTAAATCAGATATACGGGAGCTAAAGTTGATCTCATGATGGATTTTGAGATATGGAAGCCAGAGGAGCGGTGCTCCTCCCCTGCTGCCGACTCTGCCTCCTAAGTATAAGCAGATTAAAGTTAATGATGCAAAGTGAATTAGATATTTAATCATCTTATCATCTCAGCGTGGTCAGGTCAGAACTCTGCTCTGATCTGAAATCCCATCTGTTTGACGGCACACAGCAGGAGCACAACACGCTCCATCCAGAGGTCAGTTTGGAGCCTCCAGGAGGTTCCACTAAATCAATTTGAAGATTGAGAAATTAAATTCATCCCCATGACTTTTCCCCCTCTTCTCCGTGCTCTCGGCTTCAGCATGATTCAAAAACAGCGTGATTGAGGATAAACAAGTAACGCCATAGAATTGACCCCAAAAGATGAAAAATACCCCGAGAGACACCTCCATTGATTTATCTGATTTGTTTCCTCCGTTTATTAATTTTAAAGAAGCTCTCTTCATCGTCCCCTCTGCTACTCTTCGTGTCACCCTCCAGCTGAACTCTTGTTGATTGAGGTGAGAGGATGGGGATTTTCAACACTCGGGTGCACATCTCTCACATTTACTTTTATCTTTGCAGTTTTCCATCATTGAGTTACATTTTTTGTTCTGCTTGCAAAGTTAAACTGTCCTTTATAATAATCTCATAATCCAAAATTCATTGAATTCCTTCGTTCTTATTGCCCGCTACTGAAGTTGAAAGGACAATAATGATGTTGGTGTCTGCATTTGTCTGATGCTAGAATATGGTCGGAACTACTTGAAGGATTTTTGATTAAATTTGCAGCCCTTTACAACTCGTTAACTTTTAGAATAATTTAAATTTAAGATGACCATCATTCATAATTACCCTTTTCAACACAAAAATGACTACACCTTTGTCAAATTTACAGAGAATAACTGACATTTTGGTGTAATAGTAGTTTCATCTTAAACAACAGAATTTCTCCATCTTTGTAACATTTCTATGAATACCAACATATTTTCCCCAGATAAAGTGAAACTTTCATCACCTGTATACTAGAAGACAAATGACATTAACAGGGTTCTCAAAAACACCTTAAAAGTTTGACTTACTGTATACTTCTGATAGACCAGACATTTCTTATGGGCCTTTCTGCATTGGCTTCTCCGCAGCAGAATGAAAAATCCTCCTGATTACATACAAACCACTGGATGGCTTTGCTCCAGCATATTTAAAGTAATAAATTTTTCTCTACAACCCAACTAGAACACTTTTCTCCTGGCATGCAGGTCTCTTAGTTGTTCCAAGAATCTCTAAAAGTCCAGAATCAGCTCCTTGCTCAAGTTTGAAACACCAACTTTTAAACTAAAAACGGTAATACATTACAATAAGGTACCGTATTTGTCGGTCTATAACACGCAGTTTTTTTGCTCATTTGAATGTCCTGCGCATTATACACCGAAGCGTGTTATTTATGGATTTTTTCCCATATTTTTAGACCAATTTTTGGCTCTGATTCGCCGTTTTTCATTTTGGGCAAAAAATGGTGCAGTACCACTTTCGGCCGCTATGGGCGCTATGGGCAGCAGCAGAGGACTCAAGGCTGAGTTATGGTACGTCCACACCTAGCAGCGTTTCAACGGCAGGAGCCTCCAGTTTACATTCAAAGTCAATGGGGGACGCGCCTCCATGCGCGTATTGGCGTCGGGCGTCACGTCACGTGCGTGTTGAGCGTGCTGGAAAGCGTTTTTCCGTGCACGTGAACCCGCGTCAGCCTCCAAAGCACGCCTCCAACATGCTGAAGATTTCGCCGTTCAAACGTTCAAACGCCGTTCAACTCTCCCTGATTGGTTGATCAGGGAGAGTCGGGGGGAGAAGAGAGGGGGAGAGTCCCTATGTGACGCGGAAACGAGGGGGCGGGGGTATTGCGCAACTATGTGACGTATTGTTTGTGGGACACAGAAAAAACCCGCGGAGTCATGTACTATGGAAGAGAAACTCATTGTAGCTGTGTGTTCGCGACAAGTCCTTCACGACCAGTCAAGTCTGCTCTACAGGGACAGAGATAAACTCCGTATACCGGTAAGCTCCTCCCACACACCCCGCCGCCACACCGCCGAAGCTTCTCGTTCTGGTCTGGACACCACTGTGGGTCCAGTGCGTCCACTTGCGTGCGTGACGAGCTTTTTGGAAGTTGAAAAGCTGCTAGGTGTGGACGTACCATTATACTCGCACTTTGGTCTGCTGGCCCTCTGCGCGCGAACTGCGCGCGCACTGAGCCGTGCGGCTTCTGCGTTTAGAGTTTCGCCTCTGTGTTTATGGTTGACGCACGACGGAGCATGGCAAAGTGCTGTTATTTTACGGGCCAGCAGGTGGTAGTAGCCTCTAAAACCTGTGCATATGTTGCAAGAAGCTGGTGAAGATTCTCAGTCGTCCAGGACATGATAAAATCAAAAAAGGCGTTCAATACAGAACAACTGGACTTTATTTGTAGCAAACAAGACGTTTCGCTTCTCATCCGAGGAGCTTTAAAGCTCCTCGGATGAGAAGCGAAACGTCTTGTTTGCTACAAATAAAGTCCAGTTGTTCTGTATTGAACGCCTTTTTTGATTTTATGTTGCAAGAAAGGGTAGAAGAAGAAATCTACTGTAGAAGAAGAACTGTTTGAAATCACACAACAACAACAAAAATGCTCCGCTCGCGTGCTGAATAATAAGAACAACAGTTTTTGTGTCTTGCGGTTTTAATGCATGGAGTCAGCGAGGAGGAAGCGATCACGTGACTTTTGGCAAAACAACAAAAGAAAAGTCCAGCTCAGAGATGAAGAAGGTGAATTTAATACATTTGTATCACATAAAAACATTCCTCCATGCGTCGCGATGCCGTCTCCACGACCACAGCGGTGCAGACAGCTGCAGGCTCTGGCGTGAAGGTCCCCACCCGAATCAATTCTGTAGCGCCCACCGCGCGCGCACTAGGCTTGCGGAGTTTCAAAAAATCAGAGGTGCACGACACGCGCCAAGACGACGCGCGGGGCCTACGCGCAGGGGCGGGGACGGTGAAATTGCGTCACTTTTGGCGCGCGCACCCTCGCGCGCTGCGCGACGTGTCGAGTATAAATCTAGCTTCAGAGAGCAAAGAGGAAGAGGAGTGCCACTTCCAGACCGTTTCTAGCTCATGTGTCCGAAAAAGCCTCCTCTGGTCGGACTGACTCTTTCGGTGCCGGCCCCCTGCTCTGGATGTAGCTGCATTTAGCTGTGAGGTTCGCTGTTTTTGTTAGCAAGATACCGTAACTCATAAACCACACCGCAGATTTTTAAATCCAGCTGATTTTAACATTTCGTGAATTGGTTAAGCTCAGGAACCCTTGTGCTATTATGTCAGCTAAGAAATATATTTTTTAAGCATTTATTTAGCTAAATTAAAAGAAATAAAGCGTCCCACCCGCATGCATGCAAATCGGCGAACTACTTTTTAAAATCCAGCTGATTTGAACATTTTGTGAATTGGTTAAGCTCATGACACCCTTGTGTTTTAATGTCAGCTAAGAAATGTATTTTTTCTCGCAAAGTAATAATTGTTTTTACCGTGTTTTCTTGTGAAGTCTATCGGTGCTCGCTCGCTCCTGCGGCCGCCATTTTAAGCAGTGCAAATGATGCGCTGATGCGTCACGTAGCGGTGACGCATAATAGATGCGTGGTAAACACGAAGCGTATTATGTACAGATTTTTTCCAATTTATTGGCAATAATTGGACAAAGCGTGTTATATACAGGAGTGTGTTATAATCCGACAAATACGGTACACAAAATTTCATTAACTACCAGAGAATGCCTCAGGAACAAATCAAGAACAAATCAGGAGTTAATAGGTAATTAACAAGTACTTACTGGGGAACACATAGCCCAGCTTTATCAGGGGACTACTGGTTAGTTACCTGTGAAACAAAGAAGAACTAATGAGGAACTAATGGGTAGTTACCATGGAAACCAAAGAGGAACGAATCAGGAGCTAATGAGTAGTTATGTGGTCATGACCCACATCAAAGCATCCATCAACATCAACAAGGACCCTCATCAGTATGCGTACCGCGAGAACCAATCAACAGAGGACGCCATCTCCTCTGTGGTCCACACTGCTCTCTCCCTCCTGGAACAGAAGGACTCACACGTCCATCTGCTCTTTGTGGACTTCACATCTGCCTTCAACACCATGATCCCCCAAACTCTGATGGACAGCTACAGGCAGGAGGTGGAACACCTGGAGAGCTGGTGCAAAGAGAATAATCTTCACATGAATGTGAAGAAGACAAAGGAGATGATTGTGGACTTCAAAAGAAACAAACAAACCCACCCCCCACTGAACATAGGAGGATCTGCAGTGGAAGTGGTCTCCAGCTACAAGTACCGTATTTTCCGGTGTATAGGTCGCACCTATTAATGGTTTTTTCAAGGCCTGCGACCACAGGTGCGACCTATATATGGCTTGTTATCACTTTCGGCAAAACACATTTTTAAATCCAGCTCATTTCACAATTACGTTCATTTATTAAGGAAAAGTTCAGCTCAGACACATATTTGCTATAATTTTTATCAAACAAATAATTGTTTTTAAGTGTTAATCTTCTTAAAAGCCTTGCTGTGCACTCCTGTGGCAGACATTTGCAGCAGAGCTAAACGTAGGTGCGACCTATACACCGGTGCGACCTATACACCAGAAAATCGGTACTTGGGTGTACACATGAATGATAACCTCAGCTGGACCAACAACACCACTAGCCTGATCAAGAAAGGTCATCAGAGACTCTACTTCCTCAGACGGCTGAGACGAGCTGGTCTGAGAAGCTCAGTCCTCACCTCCTTCTACAGGTGTGCAGTGGAGAGCATCCTGTGCTCCAGCATCAACGTGTGGCATGGAGGCTGCACAGCTGCAGAAAGAAAAGCTCTGCAGAGAGTGGTGAAGGCTGCACAGAAGATGTTGGAGTCAGTCTCCCCACCATCACAGACATTTACACCTCCAGATGCAGGAAGAGAGCCACCTGCATCATGAAGGACCACACTCACCCAGCACACACACTTTTTGCCCCACTCCCCTCAGGACGGAGGTTGAGGAGCATTAAGTGTAGAACCACTAGACTGAGGAACAGCTTCTACCCTGAGGCTGTTAGACTCATGAATAAATAACCAGAATAATCACTGTGAAATATCACATCATGTTGCTGCTGATCTGTTTCATGTTGCTGTGTTCATTCGTGCCCATCTGCTCATACAGACTCATGTTCGTGCTGCTGTTTGGAGTAATGTTTTCTATGATATTAGTGCTTAGTGTATTTTTAGTTGATGTTTTTCTTAGTTCATATCTTAGATGTTATTACTGTTCTTCTCTTACATTTTATTGTTGGATGTAACTGGGACCCTGTGTACATAATCTCGTTTCATCACATGTTCCACATGTGGTGCAAATGACAATAAAGATTCTCTGACTCTGAACCAGTACTTACTGGGGAACACACAGCCAAGCCTTATTAGGGGACTACAGTACTTGTTAGTTACCTTGCAAATGAAGAGGAACTAATCAAGCACTTATGGTTAATAAAACCAGTAATCATTAGGAAACAGGTTTTTGACAATTATGAGCTGTGACCTCACTGGTGCAGGGTTTATTCAGAACCCTGGATAATTTCTCTTCTGCTTCTGTGATAACAAACCAGTAGTCCCCTAGTAAGGCTCGGCTGTGTGTTCCCAGTAAGTGGTTACCCATTAGCTCCTGATTTGTTCCTCTTTGGTTTCCTTGGTAACTATCCATTAGTTCTTCATTAGTTCCTCTTTATTTACAAGGTAACTAACCAGTAGTCCTAAAGTTTGGCTGTGTGTTCCCTAAGTACTGGTTAACAACCCATTAACTCCTGATTTGTTCCTTAGGCTTTCCCTAGCAGCTAAGCAAAATTTGTGTACCTTATTTTAAAATCCAAAAAAGCTAAGTCTGGTCCTCTGGACATTCAAAAAACAAAAGCAAAAAAAAGCAAAAAAAATTGTAGAAACGTTTTGTCTTTCGTCCGAAAGACTTCCTCAGTCTGAGAAGCTGTGTTCAGCTCAGTCTTATAAATAGCACCCTCTCACAGTGGATCAACCAGTTGGCTGATGACAGCCGAAACCAGCTGCTCACATGATCAAGGAGGACCATCAGCCTAACGATGGATCGTTAGCACCCTGATGGTTGTTTGCTATTCACAGAGGGCTGAGTGATACTAGCAATAACAGCATTGTAAGAGGGGGACAGTTGAACCCGGAGGCCTCCACCTCTGTTTAATGATGGACGGTTTCTTTTCACAAAGATGGCCTCCTTTACTCCTCTCTCAAACCATCGTTCCTCTCTATCAAGGATGTGAACATCTTCATCCTTGAAAGAGTGACCGCTGGCGTGGAGATGAGTGTAGACTGCAGAGTCCTGACCTGATGATGTTGATCTTCTGTGCTGGGCCATCCTTTTGGCCAGTGGCTGTTTAGTTTCCCCGATATAAGACTGATCACAGCCCTCCTGACACTGAACAGCATACACAATATTACTCTGTTTGTGCCGGGGGACTGGATCTTTGGGATGAACCAGTCTTTGCCGTAATGTATTTTGGGGTTTAAAAGCCACTGGGACGTTGTGTTTAGAAAATAAACGTCTCAATGTCTCTGAAACTCCTGCAACATACGGAATGACCACTGGTCTGGGTCTGGGTTCCTTCTTTTCACCTGATGGCTGGCTGGAGTCCTGTTTGGGTTTCTTCTCTGCTTTCAGGAAGGCCCAGTTAGGATATCCACATTTCTCTAGAGCCTGTTTTGTGTGTGATTTCTCCTTCTGTCTGGCTGCTGAGTTAGTGGGGACGCTGTCTGCTCTGTGATACAGAGTCCTGATGACTCCTAACTTGTGTTCCAGAGGATGATGGGAGTCAAACTGTAAATACTGGTCTGTGTAGGTGGGTTTGCTCCTTCTCTTCCCTTTTTAAATGCACTTTACAACAACATACACCAACAACACATTTACCATACCATACCATACCATTTTATTTATAAAGCACTTTAAACAGGAACAAGTCCACACCAAAGTGCTGGACAAACAAACACGCAACAGGCAACACAGACAATGAAGTACAACACGAAAAACATAAAAACATTGCAGATCATAAATCAAATGATCCAATACAAATCAGCTGGCATTGAAAGCGATGGAGTAGTAGTGAGTTTTTAACCGGGATTTGAAAACCGAGAGGGAGGGGGCCTGTTTGGGGACGGGGGTGTGTATGTCGGGGTCTAGATTTGTTAATTTCAATTTTATTTATTTATGTATTTATTTATGTGGATATATATGTATATGTATGTATGTATATATATATGTATGTATATGTAAATATATATGTATACTGTATGTATGTGTGTGTATGTATGTATATATGTATATATATTATTTGTGGGCAGCACGGTGGCACAACTGGTAGAGCTGCTGCCTCTCAGCGAGAAGGTTGCCGGTTCAAATCCCGGTCCGGGGCCTTTCTGGGTGGAGTTTGCATGTTCTCCCCGTGCATGCGTGGGTTTCCTCCGGGTACTCCGGTTTCCTCCCACAGACCAAAAAACATGCTTGTTAGGCTGATTGGTGACTCTAAATTGACCCTAGGTGTGAGTGTGAGAGTGGATGGTTGTTTGGTGTGAGTGAGACAGGTCCCTCTTGTAAATGAGTCCCCGTGACTCAACGAGGCTAGCCTGTATAAATAAAGGTTGAATGAATGA
>JBBPBX010035938.1:0-31772 GCA_038048925.1 Garcialebias charrua | reverse complement strand
TGTCCTGGGTCTTCCTCTGGGTCTCCTCCCGGTGGGACATGCCCGGAACACCTCACCCAGGAGGCGTCCAGGAGGCATCCTAACCAGATGCCCGAGCCACCTCAACTGGCTCCTCTCGATGTGGAGAAGCAGCGGCTCTACTCCGAGTCCCTCCCGGATGACTGAGCTTCTCACCCTATCTCTAAGGGAGAGTCCAGACACCCTGCGGAGAAAACTCATTTCAGCCGCTTGTATCCGAGATCTCGTTCTTTCGGTCACAACCCAAAGCTCATGACCATAGATGAGGGTGGGAACGTAGATCGATCGGTAAATTGAGAGCTTTGCCTTTCGACTCAGCTCTCTCTTCACCACGACAGACCGGTACAGAGCCCGCTTCACTGCGGATGCTGCACCTATCCGCCTATCGATCTCACGCTCCAGTTTTCCCTCATTCGTGAACAAGACCCCGAGATACTTAAACTCCTCCACTTGGGGCAGGACCTCATCCCCGACCCGGAGAGGGCATGCTACCCTTTTCCGGCTCAAGACCATGGCCTCGGATTTGGAGGAACTGATCCTCATCCCGGCCGCATCACACTCGGCTGCAAACCGCTCCAGCGAAAGCTGTAGATCACGATCTGATGAAGCCAATAGGACCACATCATCTGCAAAAAACAGAGAAGCGATTCTAAGGCCACCAAAACGGATCCTCTCAACACCTTGGCTGCGCCTAGAAATTCTGTCCATAAAAGTTATGAACAGAATCGGTGACAAAGGGCAACCTTGGCGGAGTCCAACTCTCACTGGAAACGAGCCTGACTTACTGCCGGCAATGCGGACCAAGCTCTGACACCGGTCGTACAGGGACCTAACAGCCCATATCAATGGGCCTGGTACCCCATACTCCCGGAGTACCCCCCACAGAACCCCCCGAGGGACGCGGTCGAATGCCTTTTCCAAGTCCACAAAGCACATGTAAACTGGTTGGGCAAACTCCCACGCGCCCTCCAGGACCCTGCTGAGGGTGTAGAGCTGGTCCAGTGTTCCACGACCAGCACGAAAACCACACTGCTCCTCCTGAATCCGAGGTTCGACTATCCGACGGACCCTCCTCTCCAGAACCCCTGAATAGACCTTACCAGGGAGGCTTAAGAGTGTGATCCCCCTATAGTTGGAACACACCCTACGGTCCCCCTTTTTGAATAGGGGAACCACCACCCCAGTCTGCCAATCCAAGGGAACTGCCCCCGATGTCCACGCGATATTGCAGAGTCGCGTAAGCCAACACAACCCCACAACATCCAGAGCCCTAAGGAACTCAGGGCGAATCTCATCCACCCCTGGAGCCCTGCCACCGCGGAGCTTTTTAACCACCTCGGTGACCTCAGCTCCAGAGATTGGAGAGCCCGACCCAAAGTCCCCAGGCTCCGCTTCCTCAGTGGAAGACGTGCCAGTAGGATTGAGGAGGTCTTCGAAGTATTCCGCCCACCGACTCACAACATCCCGAGTTGAGGTCAACAGCACGCCATCCCCACCATAAATGGTGTTGGTCGCGTACCGCTTTCCCCCCCTGAGACGCCGGATGGTGGACCAGAATCGCCTCGAAGCCGTACGGAAGTCATTCTCCATGGCCTCTCCGAACTCCTCCCACGCCCGAGTTTTTGCCTCAGCAACCACCCGAGCCGCATGCCGCTTGGACTGTCGGTACCTATCTGCTGCTTCCGGGGTCCCACAGGCCAAAAAGGCCCAATAGGACTCCTTCTTCAGCCTGACAGCATCCCTCACCGCCGGTGTCCACCACCGGGTTCGAGGGTTGCCACCACGACAGGCACCAACAACCTTGCGGCCACAACTCTGATAAGCTACCTCGACAATAGAGGCGCGGAACATGGCCCACTCGGACTCAATGTCCCCCGCCTCCCTCGGAACGTGTTCAAAGCTCTCCCGGAGGTGGGAGTTAAAGCTCCGTCTTACGGGAGACTCTGCCAGACGTTCCCAGCAGACCCTCACAATACGTTTGGGTCTGCCAGGTCTGACCGGCATCCTCCCCCACCATCGGAGCCAACTCACCACCAGGTAGTGGTCAGTTGACAGCTCCGCCCCTCTCTTCACCCGAGTGTCCAAGACATGCGGCCGCAGATCAGATGAGACGACAACAAAGTCGATCATCGAACTGCGACCTAGGGTGTCCTGGTGCCAAGAGCACATATGTACACCCTTATGCCTGAACATGGTGTTCGTTATGGACAATCCATGACGAGCACAGAAGTCCAACAACAAAACACCACTCGGGTTCAGATCAGGGGGGCCGTTCCTCCCAACCACACCCCTCCAGGTCTCACTGTCATTGCCCACGTGAGCGTTGAAGTCCCCCAGCAGAACAAGGGAGTCCCCAGGAGGCGCACTCTCCAATACCCCCTCCAAGGACTCCAAAAAGGGTGGGTAATCTGCGCTGCCGTTTGGCGCATAGGCACAAACAACAGTCAGAGCCCGTCCCCCCACACGTAGGCGAAGGGAGGCTACCCTCTCGTTCACCGGGGTGAACCCCAACGTACAGGCACCAAGATGGGGGGCAACAAGTATGCCCACTCCTGCTCGGCGCCTCTCACCAGGGGCAACTCCAGAGTAGAAGAGTGTCCAACCCCTCTCAAGGAAACTGGTTCCAGAGCCAGAGCCATGTGTTGAGGTGAGTCCGACTATTTCTAGCCGGAACCTCTCAACCTCACACACTAGCTCAGGCTCCTTCCCCACCAGAGAGGTGACATTCCATGTCCCAATGGCCAGCTTCTGTAGCCGAGGATCAGACCGCCAGGGTCCCCGCCCTCGGCCACCACCCATCCCACATTTCACCCGACCCCTTTGGCCCCTCCCATAGGTGGTGAGCCCATGGGAAGGGGGACCTACGTCTCCTCTTCGGGCTGTGCAAACAGCCTAATTGGTGTTTATCAATTCAAAATAATTGTAACAATAATAGTGTCACTTGTCTCCTTGAGAGCTTCAAGAAAGTGCAACACTCAGAGTTTCACAGAGATGCAAAGAGGTGTACTTGAAGGTCAAGCCTAAAATATCAGAGATGAGGTGTACCACTACAGTCCCCCTTTTTGGAAATTACCGCCTGTCCTTGGAGATGAGTTCCAACACGAAAGGATACCACTGAATGTCTCTGACCTCTATGTAATCCAGCAAGTGGAAAAAAAATGGTTCAAAAATATACTCCCATAATGTTTTTGGAAATTCCATATTGCTCGTAGGTAATCCCATTGCGGTAAGCTTTCAATCCTTTGGAAAACATAGTCTGTTAACCCATGGAAAACTGAGTCTGTGATCCCTTGGAAACAAAGTCTTATAATCCACAACGGTACTTCCACAACGATGGGGGTTAGTGATTTCATCAGCAAGAATGGATTTTAATCAGCATGTAGAGGGGATCCCTCGATTGAAGCAGAGGAGGCGGCCCTTGGATGAAGGTTGAAGACCAACGTTGGATCAGCAGGTCCCCACATCGAAGGTTGCAGGCTGGATGGCTTCCAGTCGGTGCCACCCTGGTTCAATGTGTCATGCAATTATGTGGTTTTAGGTGGGCTTATGATTGGGATTTTACATTAGGCCCTACCTATATGCACCTGGTATGTAAGCTATCATGGATTAGATCAGCTACAATTACCAATTAAGGGGTGGATCAATGCTGTAAAAATCAGATATAGGGATCTATACCTATAGAAATGTGGAGGGCTTCTGTAACGAAGGCCTCTTCTTTCAAACTATTCCTCCATTCATTATTTAGTTTAGGTTAAACTAAAATAAAAAAATGAAATCTAGTTTGGTCTAAATGTCTGTTGTCTTTTAGACGAACAACGCAAGATTTGGTATATTATTATTATTACAATTGGTGGCTGCGTACAGGTCTTCTGAAAGATTGAATTGATGTTTCTGTGCTCAAAACATGTTGGCATATAGTTCTGCATCCTTGTTTTGGACTTATAGAATAGTTTTGGCTGGTGAGTGTCTCAGAGATTGCTAATCGTGGCATTGTCTGGTGCGTTTCCCGTTAGAACTATCTTTTCTTTCACATTTCAACGTATGCTTGAAGCTGCGGATGAATGAATGTTTGTGTTTGTGAGACGTTTCATTACGTGTCGCGAGGCTGCATGCATTTTTCATTGTTGTGACCGCCGTGTCACCACTGCTTCATTTTATTACTTCTGCGTATTGCTGTTGAAGGTCTGTTTCACTCATTTGCTGCTCCATTTTACCTAATCTGTTACAACGTGTTGTTGGCTGAGGTTCGGGTGAGCCCACTCAGTTTTGGACCGCACGGTTCCGATAGACGTAAAGTCCGTTGTTTAAACAGCTAGACGTACTGCCTTCTCTGGAAGGCGTGGAGGCTAGCCTGGATGTGATTGGGCTCGTTAGCAGTATTTTCTGTGGTGTATTATACGTTTATTTTGTAAAAAAGTGTCCAGAACTCTGGGTAGAGCTAGCTAGCGTTAGCGGTACCGAGAGGCAAAATGGCTGCTTAAAGCGCTGTGATTGGTCCATTGTGTGTCGTGTTCAAAAAAGTTGGTTCTGTAGACTGTGGTTGTCAGATTCATTTTTGCACACATTTCTGACAGTTTATCTGTGTTGTTTGGGTTCTATGCACGTGATATCGTCGAAGACTGGCTTAACCGCGGTGTTTTGCGATATTTATGACTGTTTTAGAACGTTGAAAAGTCCGTTCCACGCTAACGTTCGGCGACCGCAGGTCCGTGTACACACCGCTCGAACGGCACGTCACACGTGGGTGGCGTTAGGTTTAGAAGACTCAATTTCCCATGAACACTTGGGTTTTAGAACTACAGTTCTGTCTTCGCTGTGATTGGTCGATTAGGCTGTAGGTGTTGACGCTAAAGGGGGGTGTGGAGCTCACTCCTTGTCAACTTTTACTTCAGCTGTTTGTCCCAGACAAGTTCAGGCTTGTTGTCCGTTACTATCTCTGAAAAGACTGTTTCATCGCGGTGTTTTTGAGATTTTAATGGGTGGATTGAGTCAGTTGCTCTGAAACTGCCGATCGCCATGTGACCAGGTCACGTGACACCGGGAGCTGCAACTGCTTTATGGGTCTGACCGCTTTCTTTTAAACGTAGTTTAAAGGATCACATTACCTGTCCTGAACGATGTTACTCACATCAAATCGTCTATTATAGACTGGGGTTCTAGAGTTTTGTCACGTGAGGGCTCTAGATTTTTCTGATTGCTGTTTTTGATCCGTTTTTAGACGTCTGTGAATGTTTAGCAGCTCACGGCTGCGCTCACAGGCGACAACAGCGCCTCCAACGCGGTCAGATAGAGAAATTACAGTCGCTGTGATAAACTCATTTCCAGCGTTGTGCCCCCATCTGCTGGTCGCATCCAAGAACACAGTTTGATGCAATTCTAACATTTCAACTTTCCTGTTTTTGAATAGAGTACATTTTGAAATGTTGAGGACATAGCACCCTTTCATTTGATTTTCACATATAATCAAATGTTGATGGCAGAACAGTTACACATAATTAATACAGACATGTCTGCTTTTTGATAAAAATTGACACTTTTATCATCAATTCTGTGCAGAACAAGCTGTCTGTCCCAGTTATTTTTATCTGCAAGTGTAGTGATACAACCTTGAGTTTGAAGCACGTCTCTGATCGTTCTCAGTAATGAACTTTTTGGGAGTTATTCCTGAAGGGACAATAATACTTTTATTACTTTTATTTGAATCAAACATCATAAATTAAGTCATCCAGAGACTTCTTTTAATTTGTGTTAATTCAAATGTCATCAATGAATAACGTGTTATGTGTACAATCATTAGTGCATTTAATGTTTGATAGTCAAGGACTATTTAATTCAAACTGGACATTAATTCAAAATGTTGTACATGGAGGATTTCTCCTCTCCTCTCGAACTTGCATGTGAAGATAAAAGGAACACTTTATCTCATTCATTTTAGCTTGAGCTCAGGACAATCTAGACACCCAAAGACTTTTGTTTTTGTCCTATTTAATAATCAAGCTATTATCATTAATAGGTCCCATATGTTATGCTCTGATGACGTTTGTTTATTCATACAACAGTGTTGGTAATGAGTTAAGAAAGTTCTAAATCTGCTGTATCATGAGACTGGCGTCTTAAACTAACTTTCTTATCCTTTCTGACATTTTTAATCTAACTTATGCCTCCTCTCAGTGGCTCCTGGCCTAACAGACCAAATCAGAATGAGCTACGTCTTTCTAGGTCAAGTTAGCCTTAAAAGAGCTCTGACTTCCTGTTTTCCGGGAGTCTGCGGACGAGACTAGGATGTGAGTCTTCGTCTAAGAACTGATGATCGTCTAGTCACACGCTAAGGACACGTCATTCAGTTAAAAGATTTATAACATGCCTGTTATGAATCTATTTCAAGCTGTGAAAAGCTTCACTTTATTGACATTCTTGTAAGGAACGTCTTATCTTGAAAACAACACCAGGAGCTGCCGTACTTTCGGTTCGAGTCAAGGCGCACGTCTGGAGATGCTGAAAATGGTAAACAAACTGGCCAGTGGGACCAACTGGGGACTGACGTCTTCACGAGGTAACAAAGTCGTCAAATGCTTGCCAAGTGTACCAACGTGTAGTCGAGTTCGGCCGGAGAGCTGCCATGCTTCTGGTTAAAATACATCAAGATAGTACCTCTCCTCATCCTTCATTTTCTTCCTCCTTCTCTTCCTCCTCAATTTAAACTTTTCTCCTTAAACTATTTGCCAGCAACTAAGTTAAACCTGCCTACAGAATAAGCAAAAAATGTCATTATTTTGCTGTTCTGTTGTCCTAAGTTTGAATCTATCTACAGTTAAGTTATATGAAGTTTAATCAGAGCCAATCCTTATGCGTGTTGATGTAATTTATTGATTATGTTAAATAAATGGTCCAGTCCTGCTGTTCCAACATAAGTTTAACGTTTCCTGTGAATTACATTTCGTCTGGTCACAATTTATTGGTTAAATCCTGAAAAGAGAGAACTTGTTTAATTAAATTGATAAGTTTGTGTCAGATAAGATCTACTCAAATCTTTCATTTAGAATATTGTACCGTCAGTAAAACTGACCAGGGTATAATATCCTTACATATGGTGGCCTTCGTACAGGTCTCTACAAAGGATTTAATTGATATTTGTAGTCTATTGTTGTGTAATGTTGGCATAAGTTTTATCCAAGTTTTAGACTCTGAAAGATAGTTTCTGACTGAGAGTGTCCGGAAGTTGCAATCTGCATTGTCTATAAATCACATTGAAATGTATCGTTATTCAATTTTAAACGTCTGCTGAAAGTTGCTGTTGGTGTATATTTTGTCACGCTGTTTGAGACGTTGATGACGTGTCGTAACTGCAAGTGCAATTGTGTTCACCGTGGATGAACTCCGTTTCATCTTTGAAAGCCTTTCCTATTTTATTACATCTGCAGATTGCTGTTGTTTGCTGTTTTCACATTTTAAAGTAGGACGAAGATGCGTATTTCTGTGTATAAAGGATGTTAACTGAGAGGTTCTGTGGAACCGTCTGATTCAGTGAGTTTGGATCGAACCGGGGTTCGGGTCCGGAAAAAGTCCGTTGTTTTCAACAGTTCAGTGCTGTCCTTCCTGAGATAATCTCAGGTGCTTGTTTGAATGTGAATTGGTACGTTACAGAATTTTTCTGCGATGTTTTAAGCGTTTTATTGAGTGAGAAGAGTCCGAGAATTGGTGTAGAGCTAATGTTATCATTTCCATGGCTAAGGCTACGTGTCCAACATAACGCGCTGTGATTGGTCCATTGATGCTTCATATTCAGGATCGTGAGCTCTGATTCGCTGCTGGTTGTCGGGTTTCATTTTGTGTTTGCACAATTCTGACAGTTTGTCTGGTTTTGTGTCGTTTCTATGCATGATCCATCGCAAAAGACTGTTTAAAAGCGGTGTTTTGAGGTTTTTCAAAGTGTTTGGAGCGATTACAAAGTTGGGCAGAACGTAAAATCTGAGCGAACGCCACGTCCGTGAACGTAGCGTCTAAACGTCACGTCAACGTAGTGACGTCATCAGATAGAAAAAAGGAAAAAGTCAGTTGCATTGAAATCCAAAAAGTTCACAGAACTTGTTCGAAACCGTTTAAACCACAGCATTTGTTTCATAAACGAATACGGTTTTGTGCTATTAACACGCCAGACTGAAAAACTCCTTCCAAAGTTGACGTTTAACCGATTTTAGTTTGAAGCTACGGCTAAAAGCTAAAAGGGAAGTCAACAGCGCCTCTATAGCGATCAGAAAGAGTAATTACAGTCACTGTTTCCGTCATCAACGTCTCAAACAGCGTGACAAGTGCTCCCGTCTGAAACCTGCTGGTTAAGAGGTCAGATATCATTTTCCACAGAAGGTGCTCCTATCTGCATTTTATTTAAAGAACAACATCTTTTAAATCTATTCTGTGCAAAATTAAACACTCCAGTTTATTTTAAATAAAAAATATTTAAAATAACAAACAAAGACCTTGTTCACTCCTGCTAGCTGTCAAATACAGTAAAACAGTTTCACTGAAAAAACCTTCTCTTAAAGCATCATACAACAGCATCTGATAACATTTTTGTGTGAAGTTGCATTTATTTTCATATCTTTTAAAGAGCGTTCGAGTGAAAAAACAAAAATCAGGCTTGCGTTAGTAGTAACTGTTTGTAAAATAAGTTATATTTTTAAGTTAACACTGCAGAGTGAGCATTTAACTTTTACAATTTTCATTGGAGGTAAAACCTAACAAGGAAAGGGTACTGAATGATTGAAAGACTTATTGAACGTTAATAAAACCAGAAAGCTGATTTTAGTTAAATTACTCATTGCTGGATAAAAGAGAAAACATTTAGGTGCAAACACAACACTAAAATAAAAACCATTCTGCTGATTCTCACAAAATCAACATAAAACACAGACGGATGCAAATACAAAACCATTGTATTGATTGTCACAAAAAACAAAACAGAGATGGATGAGCCAATATATGATGAAGTTCCAATCGAAGTGGACACAAAGATGTCAGAACATATGTAGTGATACATGATGGCTGCTTAAAACGCTGTGATTGGTCCATTGTGTGTCGCGTTCAAGAACGTTGGTTTCTGTAGACTCTGGTTGTCAGATTCATTTTTGCACACATTTCTGACAGTTTATCTGTGTTGTTCGAGTTCTATGCACGTGATATCGTCGAAGACTGGCTTAACCGCGGTGTTTTGCGATATTTATGACTGTTTTAGAACGTTGAAAAGTCCGTTCCACGCTTTTGTTCGACGGACCGTAGGTCCGTGAACACACCGCTCGAACGGCACGTCGCACGTGGGCGGCGTTAGGTTTGGAAGACACAGTTTCCCATGAACACTTGGGTTTTAGAACTACAGTTCTGTCTTCGCTGTGATTGGTCGATTACGCTGTAAGTGTTGACGCTTGCTCACTGAGGAGCTCGCTCCTCGTCAATTTTCACTTCGGCTGCTTGTCCCAGACGAGTTTCCATGCTTGTTTGTCCATTACTGTCATTAAAAAGACTGTTTGAACGCTGTGTTTTTGTGATTTTGATGGGTGGATTGAGTCTGTTGCTCTGTTGACTGCCGATCGCCATGTGACCAGGTCACGTGACGCCGGGAGCTGCAGCTCCTTTGAAGTTCCGACCTTTTTTCTTTTAAACGTAGTTTAAAATGTTTCACAGTCCAACCGATTTTGCTCACATAATTTCATTTTTGTGAGAAAGGGGATACTGAAGCTGTATCACGTAACGCTTTGGGTCTGTCTGCTTGATGCTTTTCATCCGTGTTAGATGTCTGTGGGCTAAAAGCTGCAGCTTCGCTCACGGGTGATAACAGCGCCTCTATAGCGGTCAGATAGAGAAATTACAGTCGCTGTGATAAACTCACTTCCAGCGCTGTGCCCCTGCTGGTTACTGGGGAAGACGCAGTCTTCCTATAAGTTGTACATGTTGTATGTTCCTGTTTTAGAAGAGGAACATTTTGAGGATATTGTACACACAGCACCCTCTCATTTGATTTTCACATATAATCGAATGTGGATGGCGGTACAGTTGCACAGATTTAATAGAGACATGTCTGCTTTTTGATAAAACTTGACAATTTTATCTTAAATTCTGTGCAGAACAAGCTGTACTTGGATGTTTTCTGAGCAGCTCATGCAATTTGCATGTTTGCACACTGTGAAATGAGACCCACGTTATTTGATTTTTCACAGAACATCAGTACAAAGATGGACGTTCAAACAGGTGAACCACCTGAGGGGGCCTCTCGTTCTGTGTATCCTAGATGGATGGATGGGGGCCTTGGGATTCCTGCCCGTGCTTCCCGCAAAGTGGGGGAATCTGCTTCATCGTATGCTAATTACTTGGCTGCATGGAACGTCCGTCAGGATAAGTGGGAAAATCCCCTGTCATTCTACGACAGGCTAATCTCGGTCTACTCCGGGGGCAAAACTGTCCCTGGATTAGAGGAAAATATGGAGTTTAAACGTCTTTTCATTATGAATCTTATGCCTTTTCAAATGAAATGTGTTCATTTCAAGGTTGATTGCAAAAAAGATTCCATGGAAGTGATAAGACAATATGCTGCGACAGTTTTCGAGGCCGAAATACAACCTAGGATACCATCAGAGGTTTGTACAGGTCAAAAGGTCACATCCCACTCGCAGACATTAGAAGAGGTTTCCTCTCCTATAGAGTGCGAGAGTGAACAGAATCCTCATGATAACAAACCACAGGTTGTGTCCAGCTGGAACAATGACTCTGATCGGACCACAAGGAGTACCGCTCCTCTTTCGCCTCAGGTTGAAAACCCTGTGATGAGCAATGAACCACAAAAGGCAGGTGTTCGCTCTCTAGATGAACCAAGATGGTTCAGATCGAACCAAAAGAGTTCTCACCTAGGTCTCACAGTGGGTGAACTTCGAGAGAAGTTGATGTCTGGGAACCGTGACCCTTTGAAAAATGGTCTGTCCCGACATGTACCCCCGAGAAGCGACCCTCCTGCCACTGCCCCTCGAACTGCACAGTTTGAGACATGCGATGAGTCACACTTGCTCCCGATTAAGGGAACGGCGCCTCCGCGCGAGGACGTGACTGAGGATGTGGTTTGTTTGTCAAATGATTTGAATGTTACAGTGGTTGACCAAGCTGACACAACGTGTGACGTTGTCCTTGATGATAACACAAACAACGTTGTTAAACCTGACGAAGCGACGCACAGCACTGCCTTTTGCAACAACTCAGTGCACACAGTTGACAACAACAACGTCAACACTGACGGCAAAAAAATTGCTGATGATCAGCATTCTGAAAGTCCAGATGCTGACAGCAAACAAATCGCTGAAAATCCACATCCTGAAGGTCATGAGGCAGACAGCCGCCATGATGCTGACAACGACGACGATTACACAGATAGAGTCACACGTACACAGAAACGTGTGGAAAAACCTGAACGGTTTCTGTGTAACTTTATAAAAAGGGGGATAGCTAAGAGAGCTTACCTGCCACTCACATTGGAAGGGGTCCTCGCGCAAGAAGCGCTCCTGGTTAGCGGCTCAGACGTGTCTACCATGTCAGCCGAACTGTTTGAGGAGCTAAGGACCGCCGCTAACGATGTTGACAGGCAAATACCCTTTGTGAAATACACTTATGGTGAGCAACTGGGCCTCGCAAAGACGAGAACAACCCTAATAGCCATGGTTCACATGCAGATTGGCGAGATGTCACTATACCACCCGGTATATGTGTCTGAACTTGACTCACTCCGGGCTCCATTTGTGGTTGGCCAAGATTTTATAAATCGCTTTGAAGCGATTATAAATTATGGCAATCTGACAATGTGGGCCACAGTGAGCAGTCCGCTGCCATTCGTGGTACCTCCCCAAGGTCAGGACACTGACTGTCTAACAGCAGGTACCGCTGAGGTAATAAAGGATTCCCCAACCGAGACCACAAACCCGGTAAGTGAACCTTCATATACAGGTGAGACGGAGGAGACTCAACAATTGGACCAGACTCTGGCCCATCCCGAGGACCTCCTCTGCGAGCTGACACCTTCGGCGCTCACTGAACACTACCTACCACCGGTAGAAGAAGGTGTGGAGATCCAAGGGTCCCACACCGATGACGCTGTACTGTCCTATGGGACAGGTAATGCGGCATACAGCCAAGCTTTCAGTGAAGTCTTGGTTCAAGGACATCTGAGCCCACAAGGTGACAGTCTACCACACGCTGACAGTCACTTGGACTTCATTGTTACAGATTTTGAGGACCCCTCCTCAAACAAAAGGGGGGCAGACTCACACTTCCTGCCACAGGTAGAGGACGGTGTAGAGGTCCAAGGATCACACACCGAGAACGCTGTGCTGTCCTCTGGGACAGGTAATTCAGTTATCATCCAAGCTTTCAATGAAACCTTGGTTCAAGAGCATTTGAATCTAGAACTACTCAGAGATGACATAGTTCTTACAGACTCAAAGAGCACCTCTTCATTCATGAAGTGGGAAGACATACATCACAACGACAGAGACACGCCTGCGACGGCGCCGACAGTTGTGACACACCTGCATTACGCAGAAAGAGGTAAACGTACAGAGGTACGTTGGCCGAAACCTATAAGGTTCCTGTACAAGGCTCCCCATAAACTGCGCGAACAGCTTAAACTAAACAAAGGCATCCTAACTCGTGCCCATGGACGGACGTCCACACCTGTGTGCGTGGTCCCTCATGACCACAGGGGGGTGATGTTAGGCCATGCCCATGTCAAGGACAAAGATTTCAATAACCCCACAAACGACAAAGATCTCGCAAACTCACAGACTTCATGGGAAAACAAGGTCGTCCAAGCACAGGATAGTAAATAAACTAAACAGTTTAAACTATTCTAGTTGCGAAAAGAAACCGTTCCAACTAGAACTTAGAAACGCTAAGCATAAAACCCACAACAAAAACTAACCTTAACAACCGTTTAAATCTGCAGGATTTAATTGACATCGGTTATAAAGCTAAGAACTGTTTTTCTTGTGTGTGACACGTTGGAATCTGACGACCAGAGTGAGTTTGACGTAGTGAAACGTTGTTTTTAGTTGCTTGATTGCTACTTTTGTGTTATTGAAGTTGTTATTGTTTTCTGAACACTCCCAGCCAAAAGAGGTTTTGATTGTTGATAAGTTGAAGACTTAAATGGATTTAACTATGCCAACATGCTGTTCATTTTGTTAAAGATCTCAATCTTTGAAGAGTCATTGTAGATTAATACTACTTAAGGTACTATAATCTACACTGATCTCCCAATCATTTAGATAGAACCGATTCGATCGTTTCTATTCTAGATCTATTCATTTTGATGAGTCTCGCCATAGACTTCAAAATTTATAGGGAATACCAAATCTTGCGTCGTTCGTCTAAAAGACAACAGACATTTAGACCAAACTAGATTTCATTTTTTTATTTTTAGTTTAACCTAAACTAAATAATGAATGGAGGAATAGTTTGAATGAAGAGGCCTTCGTTACAGAAGCCCTCCACATTTCTATAGGTATAGATCCCTATTTCTGATTTTTACAGCATTGATCCACCCCTTAATTGGTAATTTTAGCTGATCTAATCCATGATAGCTTACATACCAGGTGCATATAGGTAAGGCTTAATGTAGAATCCCTATCATAAGCCCACCTAAAACCACATAATTGCATGACACATTGAACCAGGGTGGCACCGACTGGAAGCCATCCAGCCTGCAACCTTCGATGTGGGGACCTGCTGATCCAACGTTGGTCTTCAACCTTCATCCAAGGCCCGCCTCCTCTGCTTCAATCGAGGGATCCCCTCTACATGCTGATTAAAAACCATTCTTGCTGATGAAATCAATAACCCCCATCGTTGTGGATTTACCGTTGTGGATTATAAGACTTTGTTTCCAAGGGATCACAGACTCAGTTTTCCATGGGTTAACAGACTATGTTTCCAAAGGATTGAAAGCTTACCGCAATGGGATTACCTACGAACAATATGGAATTTCCAAAAACATTATGGGAATATAATTTTGAACTTTTTTTGACTTTTTTTTTTCACTTGCTGGATTACATAGAGGTCAGAGACATTCGGTGGTATCCTTTCGGGTTGGAACTCATCTCCAAGGACAGGCGATGACTTCCAAAAAGGGGGACTGTAGTGATACACCTCGTCTTTGATATTTTAGGGTTCACACCTCTCTGAAACTCTCAGTGTTACACTTGCTTGGAGCTCAAGGAGACAAGTGGACACTATATTTTGTTACAATTATTTTGAATTAATGGACACTAATTAATCAGATTGAACTTTCTCTTTAATGTGTGTTAATTCAGAATTGATCAAACAGTATTTTTGTCATTTCAATGATGATCTGTTACTTGCATGACTTTGACCCTTCGGCTGGTTTATTTCTGCAGAACAAGCAGTCTTTGAATCTAAAGCACAAGGTCAGAGTAAACGTTTAACTTGCAGCTTCTTTTGTGTTGTCTATGAAGTTAGCCATAATATTCTCTGTGCCCACAAGCAGGCCACCTGGCTGTTTATGTAAACAGTTTTCCTGTTGTCCGTCAAGAGACTTTCTGCCTATGGGATCATACTTCCATCTTTTATTTTGTTAACCAGCCTGTAGCCGTTAAGGAGGTGGGTCAGTCCCCACCTCCCCTATAAATGGGCACTTCCTGCATTTTCGTTAGTTTTTTGGAAGAGAACTAAATGACAACTGGTTTCTCTCCTCTGGGAAAAGCTGGAGACGGCCCGGTCATGTGTCAACGACCCACGTCTCAGCTGGAATCATAGTAAAGCCTTACTTTGATCCATTCACTCATTTCTGGAAGAATTTGTTTTCTGAAGTTTTACTTTGAAAGTTCAACCAGTGCGATTGGGGCCTGTTCCTGCCGGTGAAAGCGTGCTCCCGCTCGTCTGATCCAGTCATACACGCACGAAGTCATCTGGACGTTCACTGGACAACACAGTCCGTTAGTGTCCACAAACTTCTCAGTCCTCACCTCGCAAGACGTCTCGTCACCAGGTAAAGAGGCGTTTGTATGCTGCACGTGTCGGAAGTACAGCTAAGATCCGTATGGGAAAGCTTGCCACCCTGGTTGTTTTCAAAATAATTAACTTTAGCTTAACTTAGCTTCCAGTACTCCTTCCTCCTATTTCTTATTTTTCATAAGCATTTAATCTGTCAAGTAATGTGCCAACAGTTAAGTTTAAACTGTCTGTTTGTTTTTAATTTGAATTCTTGTCAACGTAGTTATTAAATCAGAGCTAATATCGATACAAATGTTTAATGTAATTCTTGTGATAGTTTCAATAAAAGGTCTATTTTCTGGTAGACCAACATAAGTTGAGCCTCTCGTGAAATTACATTCTTGTCTAATCACAGTAAAAACAATTTAGTATCGGAAAAAGGAAGAACTTGCGCATTGCTGGCAGTTTGTGCAAGATTAAAGTCTGCTAAACTGCGTATCTACAATAATGGTGGCTCAGTAAGTGTTTAAATACCTTACCAAGCGCATTATTTCTTACACATATATACTATAATGATCTGCCAGTTCCACCCGATTCAGACGCAGGGTATGACAGTCCAGATTCTCTACTGGATTTCGATTCAGATTCAGAAGAATCGCAGTCATCTCAAACGAATTTGGAAGCTTTACAGCCGATCAAAGTGGAGTTTGAAGAACTGCAGAACCATACACAGTGGCTATCAGAATCACTGAAGACATGCACACAAGAAAGAGATGAAGCTGACAAACGCTGCATGGAGTTACAAAGTGATAATGAGAGTTTACAGAGAAGATTAAAAGATTGTAGGGCAAAGCTAGTCTTAAGAACAGACAACCCCTACAATGACAAAGAGAATAAAAAACTGCAACATCAGCTGCAGTCGTTATCTAAGTCACATGAGAGAAGCATCCGAGAACGAGCTCACAAACTGGGTACAACGTTACAAAGTGATTACAAACGATCACAAGAACGGTGCACAGAGTTACAAAGCGAACTAGAGAAATGCACCCAAGTCATGGAATCATATTCACAACAGTACGCATTGTTACAACGTGATTATGAAGGGTTACGAGTCCAACTACAAAGTTGTCAGGCAGAGCGTGCCGTAGCAACAGAAAAACTCCTTGAAGAGAGGAAAAAATGTTTGGATCTCATGGAACAACAGTTTCAAAACCCACCCCCAAACCCATTTGTGCCACCTCCACCCCCACCGCCACAATCATTCCCATTCCAACCCACGGTTGGAACATACCCATGGGTGGGACCTGTGTACTCCTGGCCTGGTGTACCATATGCGCTGACGGGTGGACATGACAGCAGTTATCGAATCCCTCTCTCAATAGAACAACTCCATAAGCTTTCTAAATACATTCAACACTTTGAACCAGGGCCGTTGGGTTTAAATGAAACCAAGGCCTATCTGAAAAATCTAGAGGTTGAAACTTTAAAACTGCAGATACAGTCACTGATTGGGTCAAGTGATGAGAGCATCCGTGCTAGGGAAGATCTGTACAACAAATCTCTGGCAGATAACGCCGAACTGCAACGACGGTGCACAATGTTATTGTCTGAAAATGCACAAAAACAGGAGCTGTTTCAGAGTTGCACAGAAGAGAAGGATGGTTATTATAATTTGTGGAAAACATTACAGGTGGAGTGTGAAAAAGATCGAGGTCAGTTAATTAAATGCACACATGAGATGGAAACATTTTCAAAAGGGTTCTCTGTGTTACAAGAGCGAAATGAAGAGTTACGAGTCGAGATAACTAATTGTAAGGCAGAACTGGCCCTGACAATGGATAAACTCGCGTTGGAGAGAAAAACAAGTTTCGATCTCATGCAAAAACTGAACCAAAACCCATCCACACCACACCAAAACCCATCCGCTCCTCTCCCAACATCACACACAAACCCTTTCACACCCCCTCCCGCACCCCAAAACCCTCACCCTTCAAATCCACCCCTACCACAATTTATGGTACCTCCCCAATGGCAGGTACAGTACCTGTGTACCCCTTCTTGACAGGTGTACCATATGCGCTGGTAAATGGGTATGACAGAAATTTTCAACCCCCTCTCACAATGGATCAACTCCATAAGCTGTCTAAATACATCCGACCCTTCGAGCCTGGATCGTTGGGTTCGAATGAAACTAAGGCCTATCTAAAGAATCTCGGGTTGAAACTGGAACGTTTTTCAAACGTTACAGTTGACGATAGAGTCGCTTTGGTCAAGCTCACCTCAAGCCTGAAGGTTCAATCCTTTATTGAACGTCAGCCAGATGCCATTTTGAAAGATTACGATCTTTTTTGCAAAGTTCTAATATCTGAATACATTCCTCGTGTGGGACGCGTTGGTTACCCAGCCGCGATGAAGATCAAGCACGGACATAACGAACATCCACAAATTTATTATGAAAGACTCTTTGAGGCGTATTTTGGTACTAGGAACGAACCTGGGATGGAAGAGGAAAATGATTTTAAATTTCTCTTCATTGAAAACTTGCACCCTCAAATAAGTACGTCAGTTGACATCGTCACCAACTACGAACATAAAACCATAACGGAATTAAAAGAGTGTGTCATACGAGTTTTTGAAGCGTACAAAAAGAATAAGACTCCTTAGAGGCGTTTCCAGGCGAAATGGGCAAAGGTCGATCACTAGAACTAGAAGGAGTGCGAGTGTCAGCTCCTCTTTCTGCAACGGGTGAGTCAAAACAAAACTTTCAGACCAGACCACGAAACGGAGGCTTCCGCCCGAATAAAGACCCTAAGTGGTTCAGATCGAACCAGGAGGGTGAACCCAAGTATCAAAAGGGGGATGCACGTCCAAGGACAAAAAAGTATGGATACCGATGTAATCCATACAACAAAGGGTGGTCCCGAGAGGAACCCCCAAGTCAAAGACATGCTCCTCCTGTACCTCGAACAGAACAGTTCGAGACAAACAGGAAATCACGAAAGTTCCAGAACAAAGGCCCTAAACCTCTCAGCTCAGAAGAGACAGAAAAACTAGGTTGGTTGTTGGTGAATTTGAATGATGCAAACAAAGAAAACCAACCTGGAGTTATGTGTAGCACTATCATTGATAGTAACTCAGAGCACACAAATAACATTGCCACAATTCTTGACAGTCCAGAAAATAACAGTCAACAGGACATTGACAGTAACCATGACATCATTGTTATAGAGCCTGAGAACCCCTCATCAGAAAAAAGGGGGGAAACCTCACTCACATTAAGTGGGTTGACAATGACTCATCACAAACTGAACACTTAGACATTGCACTACCAGTACAGATAAATGACATTGTCACAGACGATGGAAGACGTAAAAAACGTCGGATGAAACCTAAAAGGTTCCTGTGTAACATTATCAGAAAGGGGCCCGCTAAGAAAGCGTACCTGTCAATCACGTTAGAAGGGGTCCTCACACATGAGGCCCTCCTGGACGGCGGAGCTGACATAACCATTATGTCACCCAGACTGTTCGAGGAGCTAAAGACAGCCGCTAACAGTGTTGACAGAAATATACCCCTCACAGAATGTGCTATAGATCTACAGGGTCTCGCAGAGACGAGAACAACCCTGACCGCTATAGCTATGGTTCACATGCAGATTGGCAAAACGACAATATACCACCCGGTACATGTGTCTACCGTTGACTCAATCCCATTTTTGGTTGGCCAAGATTTTATAAATCGTTTTAACGCGATTATAAATTATGGTGATCATACAATGTGGGCCACTGTGAGCAACCCACTGCCAATAGATATGCCTCCACAAGGTGACACTGGCTGTCTAACAGCAGGTACCGCGGAAGGCACAAGGGACTCCTCATTCGAGAGCACGTGCCCGGTAAGTGAACCTCCAAATACAGGTGAGACAGCAGAGACCAAACAGTTGGACCCAACTCAGGACCAACAAGAGAGCCTCCTCTGCGGGCTGAAACATTCAGCGCTCACTGAACACTACCTACCACAGGTAGTGAAAGGTGTAGAAATCCACGGATCCCACACTGCAGATGCTGTACTGTCCCCATGGTCAGAGAGGTCAGCGATCAGCCGAGCTTTCTATGAAACCTTGGTTCAGAAGCATGTGGATCTAAAACGGATCAGACAAACTTTCTGTTTTCCATTAGATCCCGACAGTAGGAAGGTAATGACCGCAAGAGGAGTCGTTTACCTGAAACTGAATTGGAACCAACGAGAACTGGCCCACCCGTTCCTCGTGGTCCCGAACTTACCACATGCAACCTACATAGGCTCTGACATTTTGGTAAGATTAGGTGTCCGAGTGGACACCAACAACAATGTACTGTGGTCACTAAACGCAGCCACAAAGGATTCTCCTGTGCTGACCACAGAGAACCTTAAAGCGGGACAGACCATCCCTGAGGTCTGCCAGGTTGCCAATAGCCATAACACCGCAGTACCACCGCAGGTTGTGAACAACCTGGTGTCAATTCACATAGTGAAAGGACAGGCTATAAGCCAAAAACAGGCATACTTTCAACCATCTCCTATGTTTTTCAACTTAGGGCTGTCCATGGAGGGTACATGCCATGTGACCCTAGATAACAGGACCACGTCTGTTGCTGTATGCAACACAGGCACAGAAGAGGTACTGATCCCAAAAAACACACAGCTTGGATGGTTGATCTCCACTGATTTTCATGATTTTGAACTAAGCATTCCATTTCTGGGAAGACTCCTAGGAAACTTGATCCCAAGTCAACACACGGGGCAAGTCTTGTTCACAAAACCAACATAGGCCATAGCTCTCTTCTCCCCCAATGATTCCGACCATGACACAGTCAACCGGTTCGGTTTCAACCAAGGAGACAGTCTAGGTCCTCAAACTTATAGTGCCCTACCTGTAGACAGGTTTCACGACACTGAAAGGGACTCAATGGAGCTCCCCAAAGAACAAGAACCCCTCTCAATTGCTTCACAGATTGAACAGGTGGTCGCTCAAGCCGACACCCTGAAAAATGATGAAGAAAGGGACAAACTTCGCAAAGTTCTTTTAAAGTATGAGAAATCATTCTCAACTGACTCGATGGATTGTGGGTTGACCACGCTCCACACAGTGAGTATAGTGGGTATAATATCCTTACACAAGTTACACAGCCCGAAGAGGAGACGTGGGTCCCCCTTCCCATGGGCTCACCACCTGTGGGAGGGGCCAAAGGGGTCGGGTGCAATGTGAGATGGGTGGCGGCCGAGGGCGGGGACCCTGGCGGTCTGATCCTCGGCTACAGAAGCTGGCCATTGGGACATGGAATGTCACCTCTCTGGTGGGGAAGGAGCCTGAGCTAGTGTGTGAGGTTGAGAGGTTCCGACTAGAAATAGTCGGACTCACCTCAACGCATGGCTCTGGCTCTGGAACCAGTTTCCTTGAGAGGGGTTGGACACTCTTCCACTCTGGAGTTGCCCCTGGTGAGAGGCGCCGAGCAGGAGTGGGCATACTGGTTGCCCCCCATCTTGGTGCCTGTACGTTGGGGTTCACCCCGGTGAACGAGAGGGTAGCCTCCCTTCGCCTACGTGTGGGGGGACGGGCTCTGACTGTTGTTTGTGCCTATGCACCAAACGGCAGCTCAGACTACCCACCCTTTTTGGAGTCCTTGGAGGGGGTATTGGAGAGTGCGCCTCCTGGGGACTCCCTTGTTCTACTGGGGGACTTCAACGCTCACGTGGGCAATGACAGTGAGACCTGGAGGGGTGTGGTTGGGAGGAACGGCCCCCCTGATCTGAACCAGAGTGGTGTTCTGTTATTGGACTTCTGTGCTCGTCATGGATTGTCCATAACGAACACCATGTTTAAGCATAAGGGTGTCCATATGTGCTCTTGGCACCAGGACACCCTAGGTCGCAGTTCGATGATCGACTTTGTTGTCGTCTCATCTGATCTGCGGCCGCATGTCTTGGACACTCGGGTGAGGAGAGGGGCGGAGCTGTCTACTGACCACTACCTGGTGGTGAGTTGGCTCCGATGGTGGGGGAGGATGCCGGTCAGACCTGGCAGACCCAAACGTATCGTGAGGGTCTGCTGGGAACGTCTGGCAGAGTCTCCCGTAAGACGGAGCTTTAACTCCCACCTCCGGGAGAGCTTTGAACACGTTCCGAGGGAGGCGGGGGACATGGAGTCCGAGTGGGCCGTGTTCCGCGCCTCTATTGTCGAGGCAGCTTATCGGAGCTGTGGCCGCAAGGTTGTTGGTGCCTGTCGAGGTGGCAACCCTCGAACCCGGTGGTGGACACCGGCAGTGAGGGATGCTGTCAGGCTGAAGAAGGAGTCCTATTGGGCCTTTTTGGCTTGTGGGACCCCGGAAGCAGCTGATAGGTACCGGCAGTCCAAGCGGCATGCGGCTCGGGTGGTTGCTGAGGCAAAAACTCGGGCGTGGGAGGAGTTCGGAGAGGCCATGGAGAATGACTTCCGTACGGCTTCGAGGCGATTCTGGTCCACCATCCGGCGTCTCAGGGGGGGAAAGAGGTACGAGACCAACACCATTTATGGTGGAGGTGGCGTGCTGCTGACCTCAACTCGGGATGTTGTGAGTCGGTGGGCGGAATACTTCGAAGACCTCCTCAATCCTACTGGCACGTCTTCCACTGAGGAAGCAGAGCCTGGGGACTTTGGGTCGGGTTCTCCGATCTCTGGTGCTGAGGTCGCCGAGGTGGTTAAAAAGCTCCGCGGTGGCAAGGCTCCGGGGGTGGATGAGATTCGCCCGGAGTTCCTTAGGGCTCTGGATGTTGTAGGGTTGTGTTGGCTTACGCGACTCTGCAATATCGCGTGGACATCGGGGGCAGTTCCCTTGGATTGGCAGACTGGGGTGGTGGTTCCCCTATTCAAAAAGGGGGACCGTAGGGTGTGTTCCAACTATAGGGGGATCACACTCTTAAGCCTCCCTGGTAAGGTCTATTCAGGGGTTCTGGAGAGGAGGGTCCGTCGGATAGTCGAACCTCGGATTCAGGAGGAGCAGTGTGGTTTTCGTCCTGGTCGTGGAACACTGGACCAGCTCTACACCCTCAGCAGGGTCCTGGAGGGTGCGTGGGAGTTTGCCCAACCAGTTTACATGTGTTTTGTGGACTTGGAGAAGGCATTCGACCGCGTCCCTCGGGGGGTTCTGTGGGGGGTACTCCGGGAGTATGGGGTACCAGGCCCTTTGATAAGGGCTGTTAGGTCCCTGTACGACCGGTGTCAGAGCTTGGTCCGCATTGCCGGCAGTAAGTCAGGCTCGTTTCCGGTGAGAGTTGGACTCCGCCAAGGTTGCCCTTTGTCACCGATTCTGTTCATAACTTTTATGGACAGAATTTCTAGGCGCAGCCAAGGTGTTGAGAGGATCCGTTTTGGTGACCTTAGAATCGCTTCTCTGTTTTTTGCAGATGATGTGGTCCTACTGGCTTCATCAGTTCGTGATTTACAACTTTCACTGGAGCGGTTTGCAGCCGAGTGTGATGCGGCCGGGATGAGGATCAGTTCCTCCAAATCCGAGGCCATGGTCTTGAGCCGGAAAAGGGTAGCATGCCCTCTCCGGGTCGGGGAGGAGGTCCTGCCCCAAGTGGAGGAGTTTAAGTATCTCGGGATCTTGTTCACGAATGAGGGAAAACTGGAGCGTGAGATCGATAGGCGGATAGGTGCAGCGTCCGCAGTGAAGCGGGCGCTGTACCGGTCTGTCGTGGTGAAGAGAGAGCTGAGTCAAAAGGCAAAGCTCTCAATTTACCGATCGATCTACGTTCCCACCCTCATCTATGGTCATGAGCTTTGGGTTATGACCGAAAGAACAAGATCTCGGATACAAGCGGCTGAAATGAGTTTTCTCCGCAGGGTGGCTGGACTCTCCCTTAGAGATAGGGTGAGAAGCTCAGTCATCCGGGAGGGACTCGGAGTAGAGCCGCTGCTTCTCCACATCGAGAGGAGCCAGTTGAGGTGGCTCGGGCATCTGGTTAGGATGCCTCCTGGACGCCTCCCTGGTGAGGTGTTCCGGGCACGTCCCACCGGGAGGAGACCCAGAGGAAGACCCAGGACGCGCTGGAGGGACTATGTTTCTCGGCTGGCCTGGGAACGCCTTGGGATTCCCCCGGAGGAACTGCTCCAAGTGGCTGGGGAGAGGGAAGTCTGGGCCTCCCTACTTAGGCTGCTACCCCCGCGACCCGACCCCGGATAAGCGGAAGAAGATGGATGGATGGATGGATGGAAGTTTAAAATAACACACATGAGGTATCTTTTGTCTTGGTTTTCACAGAAATCACACAAAGATAGCCGACGTGTTGTTCTTGTCACAGGTCGATATATTAATAAAGATCACTGATTTTTATTTGATTTCACATCTTGGACTCCATGTTGACTGCCGCAGGTATCACATGGTGGGACTGCACACTGTGAAATGAGACCCACTTTACTTGATTTTTCACAGAAAATCAGTACAAAGATGGACGTTCTAGCAGGTGCATCAACAAATTGTGGGCTTGTTTCATCATTTGATTGGTACTTAGCTGCTCAGAACGTCCTTCAGGAACCAGGTGAACATCCCCTGGTGTTTTACGACAGGCTCATCTCTGCTTACACAGGGGACAAAACTGTCCCTGGAATTGAGGAAGATTACCTGTTTAAAAGTCGTTTCACTTTGAATCTAATACCTTTCATAATGAAATGTGTTCGCTTCAATGTTAATTGCAAAGAGAGTACCATGGCAGAAATTAAACAATGTGCTATGGAATTTTTTGACATGCTCGAACGACAAAAAACACCCTCAGTGGTGTGCCCAGGTCAAGAGGTCACATCCCACTCGCAGAAGATAGAAGAGGTTCCCTCTCCTACAGAGTGCGAAAGTAAACAGGTTTTTCTTGATAACAAACAACAGATCAGTTCCACAAGCTGGAACAGTGACTCAGATCGGTTCACAGGGAGTTCTACTCCTCCTGCACCTCAGGTTGTAAACCCTGGGATGAGCAGAGAACCACACAAGGTAGGTGTTCGCTCTCTAGGTGAACCAAGATGGTTCAGATCGAACCAGAAAGGTTTTGACCTAGGCCTCACAGTGGGTGAACTTCGAGAGAAGTTGAGGTCTGGGAGCCGTGACCCATTGAAAAATGGTCTGTCCCGACATGTACCCCCGAGAAGCGGCCCTCCTGTCCCTGCACATCGAGCTGCACAGTTCGAGACATGCAAAGAGTCACATAAGCTCCAGATTAAGGAAACGACGCCTCCGCGCGCGGAAGTGGCTGAGGTTGTAAGTTGTTTGTCGAATTATTTGAATGTTACAGTGGTTGACCAAGCTGACACAACGTGTGACGTTGTCCTTGACGATAGCACAAACAATGTTGTTAAACCTGGTGCAACGACGCGCATCACTACCTTTTGCAACGACTCAGTGCACATAGTTGACCACATCGTCAACACTGACAAAGATGCTGACAGCAAACAAATTGCTGATGTTCAACGTCCCGAAGGTCATGAGGCAGACAGCCATCATGATGCTGACAGTGACGAAGATTACACAGACAGAGTTACATGTATACAGAAGCGTGTGCTTAAACCTAGAAGGTTTCTGTGTACATTTATGAGAATGGGGCACGCTAAGAAAGCTTACCTGCCACTCAGACTGGAAGGGGTCTTCGCGCGAGAGGTACTCCTGGATAGCGGCTCAGACGTGACTACCATGTCAGCCGAGCTGTTTGAGAGGCTACGTACCGCCGCTAACAGTGTTGACAGAGAAATACCCCTGACAGAATGTGCTATAGAGTTGCGGGGACTCTCAGAAATAGGTACCACCCTGACAGCTATTGCCATGGTTCACATGCAGATTGGCGAGACGACAATTTGCCATCCGGTACATGTGTCTACGGTGGACTCCTTCCCATTTCTGGTCGGCCAAGATTTTATAAATCGCTTTGAAGCGATTATTGATTATGGCAGTCAGACAATGTGGGCCACAGTGAGCAGTCCACTGCCAATCGAGATGCCTCCCCAAGGTCAGGACACTGACTGTCTAACAGTAGGTACCGCTGTGGCCACAAAGGAATCCCCAACCGAGACCACAAGCCCGGTAAGTGAACCTTCAACTACAGGTGAGACAGAGGAGACTCAACAGGTGGACCAGACTCTGGTCCAACACGAGAACCTCCTCTGTGAGCTGACACCTTCAGCACTCACTGAGCACTACCTATCACAGGTAGAAGAAGGTGTGGAGATCCGAGGGTCCCACACCGATGCCGCTGTACTGTCCTATGGGTCAGGTAATTCGGCAAACAGCCAAGCTTTCAGTGAAGTCTTGGTTCAAGGACATCTGAGTCCAGAAAGTGACAGTCTACCACACGCTGACAGTCACTTGGACTTCATGGTTACAGATTTCGAGGACCCCTCCTCAAACAAAAGGGGGGCGAACTCACACTTCCTACCACAGGTAGAGGACGGTGTAGAGATCCAAGGATCACACACCAAGAACACTGTGCTGTCCTCTGGGACAGGTAATTCAGTCATCAGCCAAGCTTTCAATGAAACCTTGGTTCAAGAGCTTTTGAATCTAGAACTACTCAGAGATGACATAGTTCTTACGGACTCAAAGAGCGCCTCTCATTCATGAAGTGGGAAGACATACATCACAACGACAGAGACACGCCTGCGACGGTGCCGACAGTTGTGACACACCTGCATTACGCAGAAAGAGGTAAACGTACAGAGATACGTTGGCCGAAACCTGTAAGGTTCCTGTACAAGGTTCCCAATAAACTGCGCGAACAGCTTAAACTAAACAAAGGCATCCTAACTCGTGCCCATGGACGGACGTCCACACCTGTGTGCGTGGTCCCTCATGACCACAGGGGGGTGATGTTAGGTCATGCCCATGTCAAGGACAAAGATTTCAATAACCCCACAAACGACAAAGATCTCGCAAACTCAAAGACTTCATGGGAAAACAAGGTCGTCCAAGCACAGGATAGTAAATAAACTAAACAGTTTAAACTATACTAGTTGCGAAAAGAAACCGTTCCAACTAGAACTTAGAAACGCTAAGCATAAAACCCACAACAAAAACTAACCTTAACAACCGTTTAAATCTGCAGGATTTAATTGACATCGGTTATAAAGCTAAGAACTGTTTTTCTTGTGTGTGACATGTTGGAATCTGACGACCAGAGTGAGTTTGACGTAGTGAAACGTTGTTTTTAGTTGCTTAACACTAGGAATACCAGAATATTCAGATGAGTACTACACTTACCACAGTCTGTCAAATTACAGATTGAGGGATTTGCATTCAATTAGGTGTGTGTGACCCCCTGGGGCTGAAGTCTTTTGTGTGCTCAAAACATCCCCCCAGTAGCATAAACAAAACATCTCCCCCATATTCCAACAACAACATTCCTTCTGTAGGTTGAAAGTGCAGCTTTTTACAACACAGACCAAACTTTTGGAGATGTTGATGACTCTTTGCAAATGTCAACGCTAGAAACTTCAGTTTATTTTATAGATACTGTATACGTTTTATACTTTTTATACTACTATGCAAAAACTCAGGACAGTATTACACTTTTATTATTTCATTTTATGCTTATGTTCATTGGGTGTTTGGTGTTTTAGGGGTGTTTGGTGTTTCAGTGTTGGTGTAAATTTTCATACTTTTATACTATTATGAAAAAACTCAGGACAGTGTTACACTTTTTTACTATTTTACTATTTTATGCTTATGTTTATTAAATGTTTTAGTGTTTAGTGTTTAGATGGTTACTGTTGCACCGAGGGACTGAGAGAAACGCAATTTCGGTCCTGTGTATGTCCTGTACATATTGCAGTTCTGACAATAAAGTTGACTTTGACTGCCTCTAAGCGAGCAGGTCCCCGGTTCAAATCCTGGTCCGGGGGCCTTTCTGGGTGGAGTTTGCATGTTCTCTCCGTGCATGCGTGGGTTTTCTCCGGGTGCTCCGGTTTCCTCCCACAGTCCAAAAACATGCATGTTAGGCTGATTGTTAACTCTAAATTGACCCTAGGTGTGAGTGAGACAGGTCCCTCTTGTAAATGAGTCCCCGTGGCTCAACGAGTCCAGCCTGTATAAATAAAGGTTGAATGAATGAATGAACAAACTGATATGGAGAGAACACAAATTCTGTAAGAATAAAAATACTAAATATCACCTATTCCACGGTCAAGGCGGGATTGCATTGGTCACTTTTATCTGAAGGCGGCGGGATTGTACAGGTGGTCCCCGACTTACGAGGACATCGACTTACAGGCCTTCGGCCTGGAAACCCTGCTATGGACCGTGTCGGTTCATAAGTTTCTCCGCGGAGACACATGCGCTTTATGTGAACGGCGGTTTTGTCAGGAAGGCATCTTTGTCCTTCCTGGACGAAGGACAAATGGTAAATGGAGCTTATTTATATAGCGCTTTCCAGCCCCCTATGAGGGGCCCCAAAGCGCTTTACAATACCAACCATCCAACCATTCATACACACATTCATACACCGGTAGCGGCAGACTGCCATGCAAGGCGCCATCCAGTCCTACCGGGAGAAACTCGGGGTTAAGTGTCTTGCCCAGGGACACAACGACACATGGTGTGGGGAAACGGGATTCGAACCTCCAACCTTCCGATCGGTGGACGAGTGCCATTACCACTATGCCACGGCTGCCTATCTGCCTATCTGCAAGCTACATGCTGAGTGAAATAAAATTGAATAAAGTTGTTTCACTCCAGTTTTCATGTAAACATTCATACTTTTGAGTGTGGAAAAATGATTGTGTTATACAACAAATACAGAGCTTTATCATTCAATGGGTCTCTGACTTTGTACAGTACTGTAATAGATTTAGTATTTTTATTCTTACAGAATTTGTGTTCTCTCCATATCAGTTTGTTCATTCATTCATTCAACCTTTATTTATACAGGCTGGACTCGTTGAGCCACGGGGACTCATTTACAAGAGGGACCTGTCTCACTCACACCTAGGGTCAATTTAGAGTTAACAATCAGCCTAACATGCATGTTTTTGGACTGTGGGAGGAAACCGGAGCACCCGGAGAAAACCCACGCATGCACGGAGAGAACATGCAAACTCCACCCAGAAAGGCCCCCGGACCAGGATTTGAACCGGGGACCTGCTCGCTTAGAGGCAGTCAAAGTCAAAGTCAAAGTCAACTTTATTGTCAGAACTGCAATATGTACAGGACATACACAGGACCGAAATTGCGTTTCTCTCAGTCCCTCGGTGCAACAGTAACCATCTAAACACTAAACACTAAAACATTTAATAAACATAAGCATAAAATAGTAAAATAGTAAAAAAGTGTAACACTGTCCTGAGTTTTTTCATAATAGTATAAAAGTATGAAAATTTACACCAACACTGAAACACCAAACACCCCTAAAACACCAAACACCCAATGAACATAAGCATAAAATGAAATAATAAAAGTGTAATACTGTCCTGAGTTTTTGCATAGTAGTATAAAAAGTATAAAACGTATACAGTATCTATAAAATAAACTGAAGTTTCTAGCGTTGACATTTGCAAAGAGTCATCAACATCTCCAAAAGTTTGGTCTGTGTTGTAAAAAGCTGCACTTTCAACCTACAGAAGGAATGTTGTTGTTGGAATATGGGGGAGATGTTTTGAGCACACAAAAGACTTCAGCCCCAGGGGGTCACACACACCTAATTGAATGCAGATTCCTCAATCTGTCATTTTACAGTCTCCCATGGGAGCTATATGTAAAATATGTACAAGTACATATGTTTGGTATTCCTAGTGTTAATTGCTACTTTGTTGTTATTGAAGTTGTTATTGTTTTCTGAACACTCCCAGCCAAAAGAGGTTTTGATTGTTGTTAGTTGAAGACTTAAATGGATTTAACTATGCCAACATGCTGTTCATTTGTTAAAGATCTCAATCTTTGAAGAGTCATTGTAGATCAATACTACTTCAGGTACTATAATCTACACTGATCTCCCAATCATTTAGGTAGAACCGATTCGATCGTTTCTATTCTAGATCTATTCATTTTGATGAGTCTCGCCATAGACTTCAAAATTTATAGGGAATACCAAATCTTGCGTCGTTCGTCTAAAAGACAACAGACATTTAGACCAAACTAGATTTCATTTTTTTTATTTTAGTTTAACCTAAACTAAATAATGAATGGAGGAATAGTTTGAAAGAAGAGGCCTTCGTTACAGAAGCCCTCCACATTTCTATAGGTATAGATCCCTATATCTGATTTTTACAGCATTGATCCACCCCTTAATTGGTAATTGTAGCTGATCTAATCCATGATAGCTTACATACCAGGTGCATATAGGTAGGGCCTAATGTAAAATCCCAATCATAAGCCCACCTAAAACCACATAATTGCATGACACATTGAACCAGGGTGGCACCGACTGGAAGCCATCCAGCCTGCAACCTTCGATGTGGGGACCTGCTGATCCAACGTTGGTCTTCAACCTTCATCCAAGGGCCGCCTCCTCTGCTTCAATCGAGGGATCCCCTCTACATGCTGATTAAAATCCATTCTTGCTGATGAAATCACTAACCCCCATCGTTGTGGAAGTACCGTTGTGGATTATAAGACTTTGTTTCCAAGGGATCACAGACTCAGTTTTCCATGGGTTAACAGACTATGTTTTCCAAAGGATTGAAAGCTTACCGCAATGGGATTACCTACGAACAGTATGGAATTTCCAAAAACATTATGGGAGTATAATTTTGAACTTTTTTATTTATTTTTTTTTCCACTTGCTGGATTACATAGAGGTCAGAGACATTTGGTGGTATCCTTTCATGTTGGAACTCATCTCCAAGGACAGACGGTGATTTCCAAAAAAGGGGATTGTCGTGGTACACCTCATCTCTGATATTTTAGGCTTGACCTTCAAGTACACCTCTCTGCATCTCTGTGAAACTCTGTTACACTTTCTTGAAGCTCTCAAGGAAACAAGTGACACTATTATTTTTACAATTATTTTGAATTGATGGACACTAATTAATCAGATTGAACTTTCTCTTTAATGTGTGTTAATTCAGAATTGATCAACAGTATATTTTGTCATTTTAATGATGATCTGTTACTTTCATGAGTTTTGACCTTCTGCTGGTTTTATTTCTGCAAGAACAAGCAGGTTCTGAATCTGGGACATGAGCCATGGTAAACTTTTAACTTGCAACTTCCTTCTCTGTTTTGTCTGTGAAAGTTAGCCATAATATTCTCTGTGCTCACAAGCAGGCCATCTGGCCGATTCTGTAAACAGTTTTCCTGTTGTCCGTCAGAGACAGTTCTGCCTATCAGATGAAATATCCATCTCTTATTTTGTTAAACCAGCCAATAGTTATTGAGGAGGTGGGGAGACCCCGCCTCCCATATAACTGGACACTTCCTGCATTTTCACTAGTGGTCGAGGAGAAAAGTTTCTAACAACTGGTTTGCTCCTCTGGAAAAGCTGGAGACGTCCCGGTCATTGTGTCAACTAGACCCACGTTTCAGCTGGAATCACAGAAAAGCCTTACTGTGTCTCAAAACACTCATTTCTGAAAGAATTTGTTTTCTGAAGTTTATTTTGAAAATCAGTCAGTGCGCTTGGCTCCGTTCCTGCCAGGAGAAGCGTCTTCTTGCTTGTCTGACTCAGCTCACACACGCGGAAGCCATCTGGACGTGAACTGGACAACACAGTCCGTTAGTGTCCACAAACTTCAACTCTTATCTCCAAGACGTACCGTCAACAGGTAATGAGGCGTTGATGTGTTCTGAACGTGTGAGAAGCCCAGCTGAGACCTGTATGGGAAGGCTGCCACCCTGGTTGCTCCAAAATAATTAACTTCAGTTAACTTAGCTTTCACTTATCTCCTTCCTCCTATTTCTTATTTTTCATAAGCTATTAATCTGTTAAGTAATGTGCCAACAGAAAAGTTCCTAACTGTCTGTTTGATTTTAATTTGAATTCTTGTCAACTTAGTTAGTAGATCAGAGCTAATATCGATACAAATGTTTAATGTACTTTCATGATAATTTCAATAAAAGGTCTATTTTCTGGTAGACCAACATAAATTGAAGTCTCTTGTGAAGTTACATTTCTGGCTAATCACAGTTAAAGCAATTTAATATCGGAAAAAGGGTGAACTCGCGAATTGGTGAAAGGTTTGTGCAGATAAACTCTGCTTAGACCTGCGCATCTAAAATATAGGGAAGTCAGTAAACTGACCAATAACTCCTATATCATTACAATAATGGTGGCCCAGTAAGTGTTTAAATACCTTACCGCCCCTATATTACTACATGTGAAAACATTTAAATAAATACTAACACTGGGGAAAAGATGGAGGAACCTCCACAGAACACTTGCCTTTTTTGTGTTGTTCTTTTCTTTTGCCGTTTTTTGGTGGTTGTGTTTTTTTTCCATCGCCTCCGGAGTTGGCTCTCCGGAGTGCCAGTGCCTGGAAGACTGGCTATCTTGGCGTCTACAGTGGCTACAGGGGAGCGGCTGCGGTGGAAGGGTTGGTGGATTTGTGGTGGGCTTTGCCTTCCGTAGCCTTCGTTGCTTCGGGCTCATCGGACTGCTGGTGCCTGATAGTCCGGCAGTCTCGGCGTCTGTCGTGACGGCTTGGGAGCGGCGACGGTGGAGAGCTGAGGTGGAGTGGTGGCGGTGGAGGTGGAGCGGCGACACGGTGAGCTGAGGTAGAGCGGCTTGGGAGCGGTGGAGAGCTGAGGTGGAGCGGCAGAGGTGTGGAGGCTGTTTAGATACGA
>JBBPBX010035937.1:7293-31773 GCA_038048925.1 Garcialebias charrua | reverse complement strand
CCGGTCACTGCGGAGGATCCTCCGAGCTGCCGACCTGCAAGAGCCCGAGCCCAAATCTGAGCTCGAGCTCCGGCAGGAAGGGGCGGACTGGGGCGGGTCTGGGACAGAGGGTGGAAATGATAAAAAAAATTAAAAAAAACATTTGATGTATAATTTTTTTTAAATCAGTGAAGATTTAAAATGTGCCGACTTTATCATCAAATCCTGTTTTCACTTGAATGACTTCATTAAATAATCTGTTAAAGTTAACTCAGCTGAAAAATCATAAAAAAAACGCCAAATTATTGGCTCTCTCAGGAATATTTCCCTCAAACATGTTTAAAGAATAGCTACGGCCTTTAGTTCAACTTTATTGTAACCCACATATGTACAAATTACAAAACTAGAATTAAACTTAAGGCAAAGCCAAAATAAATTTAAAAAATCAGTTTTTTTTACTAGCTTTCACCGCTTCTGACTCTAAACCAACTTTTTCATGCTGTTTGCTAGATTTTCTGCACATCCACTATTTTTGGCTACATTTTGCTGCTCACACGGCAGTGCCAAGGCCTTGGGCATCACCCGCTGTGACATGATGAGTCAGACACACAGCAGAGATAAGGGACAACAGGCGCCGTGAAACAGAATGAACAGAACTAGCCCTGAAGGGCCAGGCTAAACAGCACTGACTCTATAAGGTTTATGATGATGAAACAGATTACCTGGCTTTCCTGAAAATTATAAGCCTTGATTAAAAACATCCGTTTTTTATTTTGGTCAGTTTTTGCCTCTAATTCCAGGAGACATCCTGCTAAGAGACTTTTCAAACTCTTCTCTCTGCCTAAAACATGTCTTTTACTGGATGCCCTGGTAAGATGTGAAACAAAGTGGAGGCTTATTCATGACATGCATCCTGCATTTAGAGGATGGGAATTTGAAAAAGTGTTGGCTACTCTGGCCTCATGCTTCAACTAGGACTGTGTAAAAATGGACACTTTTATATCTTCCACTGCTCCTCTTCCACACGGCGTACCCCAGGGCTCAATCCTTGGCCCTCATTTATTTGCTCTTTACTTACACCCCTTCAGCTCAATCTTTAGGAAACATGGCATTTCTTTTCATTTCTATGCTGATGATTGCCAGATCTATCTTCCCCTGGCACAAAACAATACACTCCAGCAACTTACACCCTGCCTTAATGATGTTAAGGCATGGTTTTCGCTAAACCCCCTTAGTCTAAATGAGAACAAGACTGAAGTCATGATGTTTGGACCGAGTTGCTGTCCTTCTCCCAGCATAGACCTTGGCTCACTGTCATGTTATCTCAGGGACTGCGTCACCAATCTGGGGGAGAAGTTTGAGTCTGATTTTAAATTTGAAAAACAGATCAGCAGTGTTGTTCAGAAAAGTTTTTATCAGCTTCGACAAATTGCAAAAGTGAAACCAATCCTAGCAAGACCTGACTTGGAGAAATTAATCCACGCTTTTATCACATCTCGTCTTGATTACTGTAATGTGCTGTGTGTAGGCATCAGCCAGACCTCTCTCGCCCGTCTGCAGCTCGGGCAGAATTCTGCTGCTCGCCTCTTAACCCAGACCCGTAGGCGTGAGCACATCACTCCCATCCTGGCATCCCTTCACTGGCTCCCTGTGCACTACAGAAATCATTTTAAACTTTTGCTGTTTGTTTTTAAATGCCTGAACAACCTTGCCCCACCATATTTGTCTGAGCTGCTTCAGCCTTACTGCCCTCCTCGATCTCTAAGATCAGCTGATCAGTTGCTGTTGACAGTCCCCAAAAAGTTGAAGCTCAGAGGTGACAGAGCGTTTGCTGTTGTTGCTCCCAGGCTGTGGAGCAACTAATGGTAGCCGAACAGCGTTTCAACTTCCAAAAAGCTCGTCACGCACGCAAGTGGACGCACTTGGTGTCCAGACCTGAACGCGAAACTGCTGCGGGGTGTGTGGGAGGAGCTTACCGGTATACAGAGTCCTCACTGCACTCCGCCAGGCGAGGAGCTTTTTATTTCTGTCTCTGTGGAGCAGACTTGACTGGTCGTGAAGGACTTGTCGCGAACACACAGCTACAATGAGTTTCTCTTCCATAGTCCATGACTCCGCGGGTTTTTTCTGTGTCCCACAAACAATACGTCACATAGTTGCGCAATCGTTTCCGCGTCACATAGGGACTCTCCCCCTCTCCCCCTGACCCCCTCTCTTCTCCCCCCGACTCTCCCTGATCAACCAATCAGGGAGAGTTGAACGGCGTTTGAATGTTTGAACCGCAAAATCTTCAGCTAAATCAACGTGTGCTTTGGAGGCTGACGCGGGTTCACGTGCACGGAAAAACGCTTTCCATCACGCTCAACACGCACGTGACGTGACGCCCGACGCCAAGACGCGGCTGGAAGCGCGTCCCCCATTGACTTTGCATGTAAGCTGGACGCTCCTGCCGTTGAAACGCTGTTAGGTGTGAATGCACCATTACCGTTCAGTGTCAAACAAGCCTCCTCTCTTCCTGTTTTTAAATCTCTTTTAAAAACACACTTTTATTCCTTGGCTTTTAACACGTGATCTTGTCTTTTATGGCATTTTAACACACCTGCAGTAAAACTGGTATATGTATGTTCTTTATTTTTGTATGCTTTGTATGTTTTTAATCGTTTTAATTAACTTGTCTTTTGTGTTATTGTACAGCACTTTGGTTACCCCTGTGGTTTTTAAAATGTGCTATAGAAATAAAGTTGATTGATTGATTGACTAAGGAGTGATGTCCATCCAGTGGTTTGCATCATTCCTGTCTCTTGACCATTTTTTAACCAAAAGGTTGCTCAGAGGTTGGCAAAAACCAGGGTTTAATCCCTGAACACCTGATCTTCCCACACCAGCTAAAGCTTCTTAATAAAGAGCAAAACATTAAATTATGATTTTTGTCTTTGAATATTTTTTTAGGAAGAAAATTTTGTCGTGTTTGGATGGAGGAGCATTAGAGCAAATGGTCTCTTTCAGGTTTTGCAGCTGTTGTTACCATGCCAACGGCCATAATTAAAGAGCTCTGGGCGTTTAAGCTTCTGCCTGCAGTTCTTCTACTCAAAGATTATAATTTTAATGATGTGAATGTGTATATTTGTTTTTGTTTCTTTTTCACGACCCTTTCTGGTCTGATCCCCCACCTTGTCAGGACCAGTCGTTCTTATGGAGATTAAAGCTTTTTGGGTTAGGAGTCGTGCATGTTGTTTTGACGGTGTTGCTGTAAAAGTAAACTACAATAAACATCTATTCCCCTTAAACGTCAAAGCTCTATCTGAAAGGATTTACAAAAACACACAATCTCTGTAGAGCACTGGAAGACATCAACTTTATTGATAAAAGTATAAAAGCTGTAACATGGTTACTGGTGGTATAAACCCAGTGGTGCAGACAGGACTCAGTGAAATACTGATTCATTAAAAAAAATAAACACTGTCATGGCAGCTGAGCAAGTTCAAAAAGTCTAAAATCACAGGGAAGCTCAGGAAAGAGCACAGAGACAAATGAATGGTTAAGGAGAACACAGTGGTAAACAAAGGAGGAGCTGATGAACTAAATGACAATCACCTGAGGAAAGACACAGAGGAGCAGGTGAGAGTGTTTATTAATATAGTTACTGTATTCTAAATATGAATTGTTTTTCTTCCATGTATTTTACCTTCAATTAAATTCCATAGTTTTTTCCTGGTTCACAAAACTGTTTAGTTGTTTGTATCAGTTCTGACTCAGTGGTTTTACAGATTCATTCATGAGCTCACGAGTTCACAGACATTGAAACAGGTTGTTTTTCTGAGGACAGTAGGATTTAGTCCTAAAACGACAGTGGGATTAGGCTTAAAAGACAGTGGTATTCAGGATAAAATAATTGAAGAGCTTAAAAGTATGTGTTGGGTAAGTTTCCGAGTAGCTGAAGGATGAAGTTGCCAAGTAACCGCTCGCTGGTTTGGTGGCTAATTTGATGCATTAGCCATGTAATTACAATAGAAACATGAGTCTTTTTTCCCAGTAAAAACAACTCCATACACTGAAAACAACATCAGCACTGTCCTATATTTGTGGAACAAATCTCACCAGCGATGTAGTAATCCCTACATGCTGTTTGTCAATCTCCTCAGCCAGTGCTTTAAATAATGACAGTGGGTAAATGTAGCTCAGTGCATACTCCTGTTTACAGAAAACAGCTAAAATATATATCAGCTGCTATCAAAATAGGGTCTCTCATGCACGTGCTTGAGACATTTTCAATGGAAGATAGAAACATGTGGCCATATTTTTGCATGAGTATTAAGCATGTGAGGGTTAGGTCTGAGAGAATATATCAATTTAGTGTAAAGTCCATTACTCAAGACTAATCTAGCAAGTTTAGGAATCTTGCAGTAACCAACCTGTTTCTTTATAAGTTCATGAGGTAAATGTTCAGTTCAATATAAATAACATCACATGGACAAATCAAAGTTTAGTATCCTTTTTAGTCTTTCCGACTTTATAAATTCAAGAGTCAAATGTTACATAAACTGTTGCTAACTGAGCAGGAGTTAGGTTGTAAACATCACTCTGACTCCCTGTTACATGAATAATAAAGGTTATAAGATATGAATTAAAGCATGTAGATCCTGTTGATGATTGATGGTCAAAGACCAGACACTCATGGCACAGGTTCATGTCTATCTCAAACTTGTACTGGCTGTAAAACATGAAAAATCTCCATGTGTCTCGGTTTTAAGGGCCTTTGTCTTAGCATTTGGAGTTTATTCCTCTTTATATTTCTTAGGCTGCATTATTTTTAGTGTAGTTTTGGCAATTTTTTTTGTTGTCCTTGTACTCCCCAGATGTCCCTGCTTTACTCACCTGTCTCCTGTTAGTAATCAACACATCTGTTTGACTCAGTAATCACCCATCCCAGTCTAGAAACTTCCTGACCTGCTGTTTGTTCTGGTAATATTATTAAACTTTTGTTTGTTCTGGATACATAATGGATCCCATTGAAAAAGGATGTACAAAACAAGAGAAAAAAAAAGACAATGCATTAAAATTTGATAAGAACTGAACTTGAATTACCTTAAAATAAATCAATATATTACTTGTATTCTTAATCATTGGCTCTGTCAAGAGACAGCACCACTGTGACATAAGATAGATATATTTTAAGACCCATCGGAAGCTACTAGGAAGACAAAGGTCGTTTCAGATTTTTAACAGTAAACTGGAGCAAAGAACAATCAAGCATATGAACAGGAAAACGTGGAGGTTGCTCTTGATATTGGGCTCTATTATGGGCAGGACAGCAATTTAAATGAGGTTTGGATGTGTGAAATCAAGACTTTTTAATATAAATAAGTAATTCCAAGTATTTACACAAATTATTTTTTATCAGTTGTAGTGAGCCACAGCTTCTTTGATGAAACATTGTTTTAGAAAATGGCTCCCTCTAGTGGTCAAATTGAGCAAACCAACCATTTGCAGTAACACCTCTCCCTTCAGCCTTCTTCATTATGATTAAATAATATTATATTTTATTTAGACAGTAAATTTAACTCAGAATTAAAGGTGTGAGTAGAAAACCTCTGAATAAACTATGATGTGCTCCAATTCAGCTACTGCCTGGAATTACAACCCTTCTATAAAAGACAACAATAAACTGGGGCTTCATGCACAAGACTGTAGTAGCTATCAATAAAATAAAATAAAATAAAATAAAAATATTTTTTTAAAAAGCCAACATTTTTATGTCCAAACCATATAAGTAGTGTCAAGAGAACCAAGATTACCCATGACGTCTTAGGTCATAAGCTCTCAGAAATCGATTTCTCAGTTCACACAATTGGTTGGTTCTCTATCTCTCATCAGATCTGAGACGATGTATTAAACTTAATGGTACTTCTTCCAGTTATCTAACTGTGAACAATGGTGTACCACAAGGGTTCAGTCTTAGGACCCACCCTCATTACAATCTACATAGTTAATGTAGTTCAGATCATTCCTTAGGCATCCTTACATTTCTATGCTGATGACACAGTTGTTTATTGTCGAGCTAAAACAGTTGTTAAGGTTTTCCAGCTTTTGCAATCCCCTTTTGACATCATCCAGTCAGATTTGTTCCGTCTCAAACTTGTCCTAAATGCTGATAAAACCATAGGGGTGCTGTTTTCAAACAGGAAGTCGGTCCCAGCAGTTCTTCCTTTGATTTTATCTTCGAATGATGTCCCAATTGTCCAGCTACAGGCAAGAGGTGGAACACCTGGAGAGCTGGTGCAAAGAGAATAACCTTCACATGAATGTGAAGAAGACAAAGGAGATGATTGTGAACTTCAGAATGAACAAACACACCCACACCCCACTGAACATAAGAGGATCTGCAGTGGAAGTGGTCTCCAGCTACAAATACTTGGGTGTACACTTGAATGATGTTGTGAAAGGGGTGCCACAGGGTTCTGTCTTGGGTCCCATTCTTTTCTCCCTATACATAAACGATCTTTGCAGTGATCTGTCAAATGCCTCCCACCATTATTACGCAGATGACACCATCATCTATTGCTGTTCTTCCTCCCTCAGCCAAGCTTTCACCTCTCTTCAGGACGCTTTTAATATTATTCAGTCACGGCTGCAAAAACTTAGACTGGTCCTAAATGCCGACAAAAGCAAGTGCATGGTTCTTGCCAACAGAAAGCAGCAACCAGAGAACCCACCTCAAATTGGAACCCAAGAGGGAAAACAAATAGAAATGGTCTCCACCTACAAATATCTAGGTTTCAACATTGACACTGAACTGTCTTTTAAAACCCACATCTCCAAAATGGCCACTAAACTGAAACTGAAGCTAGGTTTCTTCTTCAGAAACAAATCCTGCTTCTCATGCAAAGCCAGGAGAACATTAGTAGCTGCAACATTCATGCCAATACTAGATTATGGTGACGTGCTGTACATGAGTGCTGCATCAAAATACCTACAGTCCTTAGACTCCATTTACCACGGTGCCCTTCGGTTCATTACTGACTCCAGTTATCGCACTCATCACTGTGAGCTTTACGTAAAATCTGGCTGGTCATCTCTCAGCACTCGCAGATACACTCACTGGATATCCTTCATCTACAAGACCCTCCTAAACCTAGTCCCGTCATACCTCACCTCCTTAATACAAACATCACACAGTCATTACTCCCTGCGCTCTAACGATTTAGTCCTCCTGTCAGTTCCTCCTGTCAGAACTGAACTAGGAAAAAGAGCATTCAGCTTCGCCGTCCCCTCAGCCTGGAACAACTTACAGAAAGATCTGAAACTATCAACATTCATCTCTCCTGGATCCTTTATGTCAACCGTAGTAGAAAATGTCATCAAGAAACTTGACCATTGCAGATGTTTCTAACCATTACTTATCCAATATACATGTCATTGTTGATTTTTTTAACTTTATTTACCCAACCGAGGTCTGTCTGCTTGTTTTGTATATAATGTATATAGAAATCTGTCATATCCTGTTGGTTTTGAACTGTCAACATCTGTTTACTGTGATTGTAGTTTTCTTTATTTTCTTTTTGATAAGTGCAAATGCCTATTGCCAATGTGACGTGTGCTGCTGACCACTTGACCAGGTCACCCTTGTAAAAGAGATCTCGATCTCAACGGGCTCTACCTGGTTAAATAAAGGTGATTGATTGATTGATTGAATGATAACCTCAGCTGGACCAACAACACCACCAGCCTGATCAAGAAAGGTCATCAGAGACTCTACTTCCTCAGACGGCTGAGACGAGCTGGTCTGAGCAGCCCAGTTCTCACCTCCTTCTACAGGTGTGCAGTGGAGAGCATCCTGTGCTCCAGCATCAACGTGTGGCATGGAGGCTGCACAGCTGCAGAAAGAAAAGCTTTACAGAGAGTGGTGAAGGCTGCACAGAGGTCTGTCGGAGTCAGTCTTCCCACCATCACAGACATCTACACCTCCAGATGCAGGAAGAGGGCCACCTGCATCATGAAAGACCCCACTCACCCAGCACAAACCCCTTTTAACCCACTCCCCTCAGGAAGAAGGCTGGGGAGCATGAAGTGTAGAACCACTAGACTGAGGAACAGCTTCTACCCTGAGGCTGTTAGACTCATGAATATCTAACCAGAATAATCANATATGTATATATATATATATGTATATATACATACACTACATTACCAAAAGTATTTGCTCACCCATCCAAATTATTGTAATCAGGTATTCCAATCACTTCCATGGCCACAGGTGTATAAAATGAAGCACCTAGGAATGCAGACAGTTTTTACAAACATTTGTGAAAGAATGGGTCGCTCAGGAGCTCAGTGAATTCCAGTGTGGAACTGATAGGATGCCACCTGCAACAAATCCAGTCGTGAAATGTCCTCGCTCCTAAATATTCCACAGTCAGCTGTATTATAAGAAAATGGAAGTGTTTGGGAATGACAGCCACTCTGCCATGAAGTGGTAGGCCACGTAAACTGACGGAGCGGGGTCAGCGGATGCTGAAGTGCATAGTGCGAAGAGGTCACCAACTTTCTGCAGAGTCGATCACTACAGACCTCCAAACTTCATGTGGCCTTCATATCAGCTCAAGAACAGTGTGCAAAGAGTTCCCTTATCAGTCATGTCACTCGTTGCAACATAATTGCTATGGGAAATTGCGCCCCCCCGCGCGATTACCTGAAGTAATACACACGCCTTTACGGCAGGGGCGTCAGCGTCACGCCAGAGTCCCCTCCCTCTGGGTATTTAAGACGCGGACGCCCATCCTACTTCCTCTTATTGCCCTTCACCTCGCTTAAACCTGAACACTCTTCTCGGATCTTCTCTGTTGTTCATCGCTCGACCAGAGGTGAGCTTGCTCCCTACACAGAGCGTACAGAGAATTTTTTCCTGCGGACTGCCGGGCTGGCGAAAGCTGGTCCAGCACATTTTTCCTTCACCCCAAAGTTTTCTTCTCCTCTCCCCACAGACTGCTTCGCTCGACAGCGCTGACTGCGCGACACCGCTACCCTGCTAACGAGTAGCAGACTAGCCAGAGAAAGCGACGCGAGGAGGGAGATGTCTCTGGACAATGTTAGCACTGCTAACGAGCTCAACTCTTCTCAGCTATGGCTCCTGAGAAGGTAAAGTGAAAACCCAAAACTCAAAGAAGACCAGCAGGCCAGCGAGCCACAGCTCCCGTGCCTTTCTCTTCTGCTTCTCTGTTGCTCGGTTAGCGAACGCTAACTGCACGGCACGCTACCTGCTAAGCTAACGAAGCTAACAGGCCAGAAGCCGCGAGCAGCTCAGTGAGAGGACGTCCTCAGAAGAGGAACTCCTGCAGGCGGTAAGCTCCAGTTCCCGAACCTGCTTCAGCGGATCTGGCTACCCCCTTTTCAGCAACAGACATCCACGAGGCCTGTCCGGTCTGCTCAGGGATGCTACACGCGAAGACAGTGGAAGTTTTTTTCGCGGATGACCCCGGAGAAAGGAGAGTGGAAATCGAGTAACCCCGCTGCTCTCTGGCTAGCTCACACGGTTAGCCCGGCTAACCGGGAGCACCCATGACAACACGGGGCGGACGATCAGCGTTGCTATCACGATTAGCGCGGCTACGAGCGGACAACGAAGGACTCCATCGTGAGGTACATGTATGTGAAAATGCTTGGTCTAGCTTGCTAGCTAACCTTCTCATATTTTGCCTGTTTCGCTATCCTGTTCGGCCGAATCGACGGTAGAATTCATCGCATAACTAAGTGTTTTTTACCGATGATACGCTGCTCGAGGACCCGTCTTAGCACCGCTAGCGGGCTCACGAGTACCTCCACATTTAGCCCCGGCTAACAAGGAGACTCTCTGTCCAGCACAGTCCAGAAGGCGGATTTTCAGCTACCTGTTCAGCTGTGCTACCTGGTAGTTTTTCCTATGCCCACGACGAGAACATCGTGATGCTGAGAGCTTATCCACCCATGAGGCTATGGATGACTCTCTGACGTTAACCATGTCAGGGCCCGAGGGACCCTGGTGGGGTGGACAAGGACGAGTGGCCTCGGTGCTGCAGGCCCACCAGGCAGAAAAGCTGCAGGAGCTGCAAGGGGCCACCAACAAAAGAAAGAGGAAAGTCTGAGATGTCCCTGCATCATTACAGGCACTCTCACTCACAGAGGGAGAGAGAATGCCAAACTTTTACCCCCAGTACCTATGTTAGAGGAGCACAGACTAGCTGGTTCGGAACGTTTAAACACACAAGAACACTCAGAGCCTTGTGTAATAAAGAGAAATTGCCATCCACACACGACTAAAGTCTCAGACCTGTTGAGCCCAGACTTCACTCATAAAACGCTACAAGGAGCTGGTGGCATGTGTGTGCGCACTAAACATAACTCGTCTACTGTATGTGTTATAAAACATAACTTGTCTACTGTATATGTTATAAAAAACAAACACTGTTTCATGCATATACAAGAATAAAAGTACCAAAGCACAGACTGCCCTGGTTCTGGACTCGAGCCCCACTTTTGTGAAACACAAACTACTAGGTCAGACTATGAACCGCAGTAGGACACACGAGTTCTGCCTGGGACAGTCAAATCTTGCGATGTCTTCTGTTGGGCAGACCAGCCTACTCCAGAGTACGCGAGAGGGGTCAAAGGCCACCCCTCCTGCACTCAAACTAACAAGCAGCAGTTAGACATCCCTTCCAGGCTCATGGCGCACACGTAGGTCTGGAGGGTGTGTCTGCCAAACAAATGGGTCATGACGACGATGTGTCGTGGGCTCAAGCTGCAGTTCATCAAAGGACCACCCCTCCTTCGTGGAGGTGCTGTGATCGAACATTAACCCAGCACGCGCGCACGTGCTGAGGGAGGAAGTGTCAACGATGCTGCAGAAAGGAGTAATAAGTATTGTTCCAAAACACAAACTACGCTCCGGTCATTGTAGCAAGCTCTTCCTGGTGCCCAAAAGAGATCAATCCCTGAGGCTGATCCTGGATCTCAGTACTCTGAACAAGAAAATAAGAACTTTCAAGTTCAAGATGTTCACACTGCGGCAGGTCCCCCAGTCCGTGAGACCTGGAGACTACGCATGTACAATGGATTTGAAAGATGTCTAGTTCCATGTGGGCTTGTGGAGGACACACAGGAAATTCCTCCAGTTTGCCTTCGAAAGGAAGGCTTATGAATTCAAAGCCTTACCCTTCGGTTTGAAGACTGCTCCTCGTACATTTACTAAATGTCTGGACGCAGCCCTGACCCCTCTCAGGAATCAAGGAGTCAAGATTATGAACTAGCTGGATGACCTCTTGGTTCTGGCCGGAAGCAGAATACAGGCCCAGTCACACTCCTGCAGTGTGATCTCTCATCTGGAGTCTCTCGGTTTTGTCATAGAACCTACAAAAGAGTAGCCTGGTTGAAACCATACCCTGTGCTTCACTTCGCTTCACACAAGGGTCTGGAATTTTCCCATTGAAAACCGTTTCTTGCTGGAGGCGTTGGCCTCTGATTAGGAACAAAACCATTGGATAATTTGAACAGGGAAACCATTCTGCTCCCTCCCCTCAGCCACCCCCCTCTGCTGAAGTTCAGCAGCTGAACTTGACTGACAACTGCTCCGCCCCCTCTGCAGCGTTTCTCTTGCTGCGCAAATTCTGTGTTTATATCATATGTTATAAAACGTTTTAATACAATAAAATCAAACCATGGATCGCTGGTCCAGCTCACCAAAACACCAGAAAATCTGATGGGACTCGCTCAGCAACTAAAACCCGAGTTTATTTCTCGTGACAACCTGAGGCATTTCCGTGTTCATTTTACAGCAACGAATTGAGCCTGCTGTCTCTCTCATTTTACTCAGCAGGAGGGTGGAGGAGAAGGAGCGATTACTTAACTTTTGGGGGAAAAAACCAAAAGAAAACTCCAGATAAGGGATTAAAGTTGCAGTATGTAGCTTTTTTTATAAACATATTTCTTCTCTCAGTCACTATTTTTTGTCAGAGTGATGTTAAACAGGTAATCTTTGAGAAATACTATATTCCTCTGGCGTCTCCCGGTGGTTAAAATAGCATTTATAAAAACCAGAGCGGGCCGTTTTTGACCAGCCAATAAAAACAGAGTTATTTTCATGAACGAGCTTCCCCCGCCCTCCCCCCGCCTCTCCCAGCGGCAGCGCGCAGGCGCAGCAGCCGGGCACGCTCCCGTCTCAAACAGTAGCTGTTTCAAGATGGCGGAGGTGGCGAGAGCTTCGAGTGCTCAGAGGATTGCAAAGCGATGCAGAGTTAGCAACTTTCCTGCTTGAAAAGTAAGTGTCTTTGCTTGACTCATGTGATAGCGCAAATGCCATGATATTATCTACAACAGGCTAAAATCGTTTTCCGGCCTACAGCTGACGTGATGCTAATGGCAGCAGCTAACTCATTCAACCTCAGTATTGTTTTGATACGTACATTTAGTTATCCTAACTTATTGTATTGTGGATCAGCATGCAGATATGTTGAAAGTACTGTAACTGCGCTGTCTGTGTAAGAGATGCATGATCACAACTAGCAATTAGCATATTGTCTGCAGATCATTTGGTGTTCATAATCTAAAAGTCTGTTAGTTGTACTACACAATATATGTTGTTGATGCATACATCTCAACCTCTTTGGACGTTTACCTGTATAAAGGGCCTCAAAAATTATTAAATTTTGGAATCAAATCTGTAAAACTTGCGGTGGGGTGGACGAGTTTGCTGCGGACATGAGCATGCAGTGAAGCAGGATGAAAGGAGAGCATAAAAAGTTCAAATTTTACTTCTAGCAGCAGAACAGGATGGAAGATGGCTGTTTGATGCTATTTTTTAAATCATCCTACATGCTTTGATATGTTAGATAAATTTGTCATTGTGTGATAAATGTGTTGAAAAGAATATCTGATTATTGTTTGAACTACATTATATGTTTTTATGCAGAGATGATGACTTTGGGGAAGGTCTCAGAAGTGAATTTGGGGAGACTCCCATTCAGGTTTTGGAAACAAGGTAAGTAAGGGGAAACTGTATTTATGTCAAGATTATTTTATGGTTTGCACTGCAACTAATATAACTGTGATCATAATATTATTACACAATTTTAAAATGTAGATGGTAAGGTTGTATGTCTAATATTGTTTATGAAATGTATTTCCACCAGATATTACGGTAGGCAGAAACAAAAACCAAAGTTTAATAGTTGTTTTTATATAATCCATCCATCCATCCATCCATTTTCTTCCTCTTATCCGGGGTCGGGTCGCGGGGGTAGCAGCCTAAGTAGGGAGGCCCAGTCTTCCCTCTCCCCAGCCACTTGGAGCAGCTCCTCTGGGGGAATCCCAAGGCGTTCCCTGGCCAGCCGAGAAACATAGTCCCTCCAGCGTATCCTGGGTCTTCCTCTGGGTCTCCTCCCGGTGGGACATGCCCGGAACACCTCACCAGGGAGGCGTCCAGGAGGCATCCTAACCAGATGCCCGAGCCACCTCAACTGGCTCCTCTCGATGTGGAGAAGCAGCGGCTCTACTCCGAGTCCCTCCCGGATGACTGAGCTTCTCACCCTATCTCTAAGGGAGAGTCCAGACACCCTGCGGAGAAAACTCATTTCAGCCGCTTGTATCCGAGATCTTGTTCTTTCGGTCACAACCCAAAGCTCATGACCATAGATGAGGGTGGGAACGTAGATCGATCGGTAAATTGAGAGCTTTGCCTTTTGACTCAGCTCTCTCTTCACCACGACAGACCGGTACAGCGCCCGCTTCACTGCGGACGCTGCACCTATCCGCCTATCAATCTCACGCTCCAGTTTTTATATAATGTATTTCTTTATTGTTATGGCTTTTCTGTGCTGCAATTTTAGTGGACATAAAATTAGAATAATACAGATGCACAATATTGACAATAAATATCTTTGAAGCTTATTTTTTTTATTATTTTATTTTTCTAACCACGTCACAGAAAATGTACAACTTTATAAATTTAAGAATTTTTAAAAAGATGACTTAATTAAAATTCTGTGTTCATGTATAACATACACAGACCAAAAACATGCATGTTAGACTGATTGGTAACTCTAAATTGACCCTAGGTGTGAGTGAGACAGGTCTCTCTTGTAAATGAGTCCCCGTGGCTCAACGAGGCTAGCCTGTATAAATAAAGGTTGAATGAATGAATGTTCTTCTTCCTCAGGTTGTCAGCGCTGTCCTGTTGATGATGATGGTGGTGGTGGTCCCACAGACAGCAGCAAAGCCACACAGGAAGTCCTTTGAAGGATTAGCAGAAGAAACGGTCCCTCTGCGTTTGGACCCAAACAATTTAGTTCCCAGCCTAAAAGTCAGTTCTTTGGCCAGCGACTCCATCTCACCGTGGACCTACAAGTGAGGCTTCAGCTCCTCAGTGTGTTGTCCTTCATGAAGCTCAGAGTCCTGTTAACAGTTTTTTGTCTCCTCTCTGTCCTCAGCATCTCCAGGGATGACAACATGTACCCTCATGCGCTGTCGCAGGCTCACTGTTTGCTCAAAACCTGCCTGGACCACCAAGGACTGGAGGACGGGGGCCTGGAGTCCCGTCCCATTCTGCATCAGGTGCTGGTTCTGAGGCGAGTCAAGACGCCAGGGCCAGGCACAGCTACCACTACCGCCTGGAGTCCAAACTCATCTCAGTGGGTTGCACCTGCGTGAGACCGAAGGTGATCAACCAGCACTGAGGACTGACCCATGGAGACCAGATGAAGACCATCTCCACGTGGGGTGTCCTCCAAAGATCTGTGGCAGGGTGTGGCCTTGGGGCAATTTCAATCCCAAAAATCCTCAATTAAAAGAAAAGAACTTTTAAACGAGTTGATGAAGTTTATCAATGAACCTTAATTTTTTTATTTATATATACTGTATATATATATATATATACAGTAGTCATTCATTCATTCAACCTTTATTTAGTCAGGTAAATCTCATTGAGCCTCGAGGGCTCATTTACAAAAGTGACCTGCTACTAACTAAAGAATGATGAACAGCAATGGTAGAATTTCTGTTCATCATTCTACATCATATATATATATATATATATATATATATATATATATATATATATATATATATATATATATATATATATATATATATAGATATATATATATATATATAGATATATATATAGATATATATATATATAATAGATATACAGTATATATATAGTATATATACTGTAGTTATAAATATAGTTATTTTTTTATATAGATACCTATATTTATAACTATATATATATATAGTATATATACATATAGATACCTATATTTATAACTATATATATATATATTATATATATACACAAATGAAAGAGTGGAGATCAGGTGGTTCTCTATGGACTTTAGATGTTTGGACAAGCTGACAATCTGGAGAAGCTCCACATATTTATTGACCTGACCCACTTAAGTGAAGACCAGATCAGTCACCTGGGCCCTGCTTGCTGTTCTGTTGCCCTGAAGGCTGCAGGTTAGGAAGAATTTGGAGTTAATTAAGTTCTGTTTAATTTCTGTCCAGTTTTATTAAAAAGTTATTTAAATCAAACTAAGTACACAACAGAGTATTTAACATCAGGGTGGATGCTCAGTGCTTTATTTATGGTTATTTAAGTCTGCGTTATGTAACGGTTTGATGATCCTTGTCACATATTTATTTAGGTTTTTTGTGTATTGTCTAAATAAATAAATAAAAAAGATTTTGTCGCTGTGTTCTTTCAAATAGAAAATTATTTCACTGCATGTTCATGAAGAATCATCAATTTAAATGTTTGCATGAAAACAGGGTGACTATGAGAACTGTTTGTTTTCATCAACTCCCCCTGTGAGCATCGAATCTCATTATGTAACAAAACCAGAATATGAACAAGTCCAGCTGTAGTGCATCAACCCAGGTTTGACTTCTCAGGAGCTGAGTGTCTCCAGCACGTAGCTGGCTTCCTCTTCGGACCGTAGGTCTCTGGGTGTAAATTCCTCGTCTGAAGACCATCGAGAATGTTTCAAAACTAGATGCGTAACACAGATAAAATGTCACACACTGCAGCAAAGTATTATAACATAACTTATTGAAAGGGTTATACATAATTTACGATACTTTATTACAAATACGCAAAGATTTGAGAAGGAAATAGTCGATCGGGTGACTGCGCCGACGCCATCTTAGAACTGTGTTTACAATGCATGCGCGTTCACGAGACAGGCCAAGCTGTGGAGGAGGAGCTAAGGAGGCGGAGTTGCAGGTCAGCCAGAGTGCAAGGGGGAGGAGGGAGAAGGGTTTCTGCTCGAAAATTTCCTAAGTTTCAGGGCTGTACAGAAACTGCAGACCGTGCCTTTAAGAAGGGGAAATTAATAAATTTGTGTCACATATCTGCATCGCTTTGCATGAGAACGCGGCTGCGCGCTGGCTCTGGCTGCACGCCGGGACAGGTGGCACTCAGCGGAGAGGAGGAGGAGGAGGAGGGAGAAGGGAGCGATAACTTGACTTTTGGCCCAAAAACCAAAAGAAAACTCCAGATAAGGGATTAAGAAGGGGAAATTAATAAATTTGTGTCACATATCTGCATCGCTTTGCATCTTTTGAATGAGAACATGCCGCTGCTCGCTGACTGAGCGCTGGCAGAGCCTTTTATAGGGCTCTGCGCGCTGGGACAGGTGGGGGCGTGGGTTAGGGTCCAAAACTCCGCCCCTTCTGTTCTCTGATTGGTCCGAACAAAAATCTACTGGACAAATCCTTGTGGGCGGGTAAAGTCCCAGACTGTGCAGTGAAGGGAAATGAGAATTGAGCGGAGCTGTGCAGGAAGGCGAGGGCCAGGCTAACAAAAGAGTGACCTGACTCCATCACGGATTACCGTATTTCTGGGAGTACAGGTCGACACCATCCGGTACAGAGCATGGCTCTCAGAGGAATGTGTTTCCTCGATTCGCCGTTACCTGACAAAGTTTAAACTTAATCAGCGGGTCCCCCTGAAAACGTGCCAACGCCTTTTAGGCCTCTTGGCGGCAGCCATACCCTGTGTGCCACACGTATTGCTGAAGATACGGGCCCTACAAATATGGCTAAACCAACAAACACGACCTGCCCCATCTGGGCGAGCAGGAAAGTTCAGAATCGATTCAGAGTGCGTGAGGGCCCTGGAACCTTAGAGGGACCTGTCTGTGTTCATGGAAGGGGTCCCATCAGGTAGGGTGTCATCCCGTGTGGCCATCACGACGGACGCCTCAAAAACAGGATGGGGGGGCAATCTACAGAAATCAGAATGCCCGAGGCCTCTGGAATGAGCAGGAAGTAGGATTGTACATCAACTTCCTGGAATTGTTGGCCATATTCCTGTCAGTGAAATACTTCTTTGGTAAAGGTCTGATTGCGGGACAGCACGTTCTGGTGAAATCAGTTAACAAAACCACGGTGTCCTTCATTAACTGGGAAGGGGGGACGACATCCCAAGCCCTCCTTAGCATGACACAGAGGATGCTCACATGGTACGCTCCAAGATTATTGTCGCTCTGGTCGACTCATGTTCCAGGTGAACTGAATTACGGAGTGGATGCCCTCTCAAGAGGGCTTCTTTTGGAATCAGAATGAAAACTGAACCCACGAGTCGTGGATCAGGTCTGGTCACGGTTTGGGAGAGCCTCGGTAGACTTGTTCCCTTGCAGAGCCAGCTCACAATGTGACCTCTACTTCTCTATGAGGGAAACAGACGCACCGTTGGGAACGGATGCTTTGGCCCATGATTGGCCAGCAGGGGTGCTGTATTATGCTTTTCCACCTGTCCCTCTGATTCAGGTGACACTGGAACATATATGTAAGGGAGTCCTCTCCCTGATACTGATTGCCCCCAGGTGGCCACAGAAACAGTGGTTCCCGGAACTGATCTTAATGTTGTCAGGGATACCATGGCAGTTGCCTTCTTACAGAGACCTGCTGACTCAAGCACGTGGGCAGCTTCTACACCCACGTCCGGAGCTGTGGCAGCTTTCAGCCTGGCGACTGAAGGGAACTGGCTGAGGGCCTAAGGCTTGATCGTCTTTTTTTCCCAACAACAACAACAACAACAACAACAACAACAACAACATTTACAAGGATGTGTGCTGAGCCCCCTTCTATTCACCCTGCTAACACACGACTGCACACCATCATACAGCTCCAACCACTTCATCAAGTTTGCGGACGACACAACAGTGGTGGGTCTCATCAGCAACAACGATGAGACGGACTACAGGAACGAGGTGAGCCGCCTGGCCTTGTGGTGCGGACACAACAATCTCACTCTCAACGTGGAGAAGACAAAGGAGATTGTTGTGGACTTCAGGAAGAGGGATGCCCAGCATGCCCCTCTGACCATCAACAGCACCGCAGTGGAGAGAGTAGACAGCACCAAGTTCCTGGGAGTGCACGTCTCGAAGGACCTGTCCTGGAGCAGGAACACTGCAGCACTGGCAAAGAAGGCTCACCAGCGTCTCTACTTTCTCCGCAAGCTGAAAAGGGCTGGAGCTTCAACCCCCATCATGTGCACCTTCTACAGAGGTGCCATAGAAAGTGTCCTGACCAGCTGCATCACTGTGTGGTTTGGTGCATGTACTGCATCCTGCCGCAAGAGCCTCCAGCGCATTGTGAGAGCAGCTGAGAAGATCGTGGGCACCTCCTTGCCCTCACTGCAGGACTTACACAGCAAACGCCTCACTCGGAAAGCCCACTGCATGGCAGGTGATCCCACACACCCACTACACAGCTGCTTCAGACTGCTGCCATCAGGAAGGAGACTGAGGAGTCTCCAGGCTCGAACCAGCAGACTGAGAGACAGCTCTGTTCATCAGGCAGTCAGGATGCTAAACACTCTGCCTGCTCTGCCCCCCCTCCCATTTGAACTGCCTTAACACTAAAACTTTCTCACACATTACCACAAAACACAAAGATTTTAACACTGGACTCTGTGTCATCAAACGGGTTATTCACTAAACTCTCGGTCATGTGCTCATACAGTTTGCACTACTTCTCATACTTGCACTAATGTTTGTATTACATCACTGCCTATAATCATAATACTGTTTACATTCTCTGTTTACATTTATTAATACTGTTTACTTTTTTACTACTGCTTACATGTAATTACTACTGTTTACATTTACACTACTCTAATATCTACACCACTGCTGATACATATACAGTGTGCTCTGAACGGTCTTACTTAGGGATGCCCAATGTGCCTTACTGCATATGCCACTTTTTGCCTCTATAACAACATCAACTACTACCTCATACATATACTGTGTACATTAACTCATACGCTGCTTTGCCACTTTGCAAATGTCAATGCTAGAAACCTTTAGTTTATTTTAGTTATACTTTTTATACTCTTTTTTTATACTAGTATGCAAAAACTCAGGACAGTATTATGTTCATTAAATGTTTAATGTTTTAGTTTTAGAGTTGGTGTAAATTTTCATACTCTTATACCACTATGCAAAAAACTCAGGACAGTGTTAGTTTTACTATTTTATGCTTATGTCTATTATTATATGTTTCAGTGTTTCAATGTTTAGATGTTTACTGTTGCACCGAGGGACTGAGAGAAACGCAATTTCGGTCCTGTGTATGTCCTGTACAGTACATATTGCAGATCTGACAATAAAGTTGACTTTGACTTTGACTTGACTTTGAACATGCACAAGGGAGACCCTTGGTGTTTATGTTTACTTGGGAGATGTAAAATGGAAGGGTTCCCTTCTCCTCTGACAGTTCTCCAACATCAGGATGGGCCTCTTTGACATTCCTAGTAAGTTGTCTGTTCAAGGAGCAGATAAGGGACTCGTGCCCCTTGTATGTATGAAGTATTTGCCCCTATGGGACCTGGAAGGTCACCCTGTGTTTGAACTAGGTTTTTTACCTACACATTGCCATCTGGTTTACCAGTGGCTTAAGAGGTCTCTTTGCTCTTTTTCTCCTGCTTCCCAAATTTCCAGGGAAGAAGGAGATGGTGGGCAATCACACTAGCGGAGCACGCTTGTGCTGCATCTAGCTGGTGTTTCATCTATGTGTCCAGTGGTAACATCAGGCTGATGTTTCTACATGTGGCATTTTTTCTTCTCAGGCTGTGCTCTCTACATACCTTGTAGAGAGCGGCTGGGAAATGCCTGCCGTATTAAGGCAGATGTTCTCACATGCATTTTACCAAAGCTGGGCACCGCTAATTAAAAAATTAGTTCCACAATTTCTAAAACGCTTATTAATTTTTTTAGGTCCACAATTTCAAAAGCACAAATGTCTTATGAAAATTAGGGGAAGCTAATCTAATCCGCTATTTATATATTTATATATTATATATATATATATATATATATATATATATTTATATATAGCCGGCAGCGTTATCAATATTTGCACTACACTGCCAACTGAAAAGTAACAAAAATGATCCTAAAAGGATGAAATTACAAAAATCAAAGGATTTATTTAATACTTTACGTACATATATTCTATTCGGCCACGAAATTAACAAAAAATAGAATGATCTTTTAATCCCTAAAACCACGTTTAAATCTCAAATACACGGGTGTGTCGCCACCGCATTTATACATAGTAACCCAAATACATGAAACTAACGACTCGCCGTCGAATGGTCGACACAAAACGCACAATAAAATCCTCCGGCCACGTTAATTTGGCTTGAAACAGCGGGGTTCTCTACGGATTTATCCATTAGTAACCCAGCACTACCGGCAGACACAGCGTTAGCGTCTATAGGTAGTCAACAGATTTAATGAAAAGTAACTAAAATACATAAAAATAACGACTCACCGTCGCGTGGTCGACACAAAACCCTCAATAAAATCATCCGGCCACGTTAATTTGGCTTGAAACAGCGGGGTTCTCTACGGATTTATGAAGACACCGAGCGCAGCCAGCTAGCCACAGAAGCCCCTGAGTTCAACTCTGACCCGGAAGATGTAAAGATGGAATAGTCCATTTTTAGTAGGGGGATAAAGAAATCGACCGTTTTTTTATTGCGTATTTAATGAACGTTTTCATCGTAACTATAATTATTTTTATGTTAAATGTATATTAACAAGCAGGATCAATGTTAGTTATGTAGGTGACTGCACGGGGCGAGGCGGGGCCGGGGCCACTGCTGAAATGGGACCCCCAGGCATTTACCTACATGGTCTGTTCTCAGCTCTGCCCCCCTTCCCCTCACACCCTTCCTCCTTTCTGCTGTTTACGGTGGGGAAAAAGGTAAAAACAAGCAGCATAAGAGCTTGTAAATAAGTTTATTGGTTTTTACTGATAGATAATTAGTTATTAGCGGTACTGCATTTTAAATAAAAATAGCACAAATCCGCTTATGAATTATAAAAGTTAGTCAATTCACAAAAACGCTGACAAAAAGTTTAGGTCCACTGTAAGCGGAATAGCGCTTTAGCGCTCCCTAGCGGTCTGGCGCCCACCACTGCATTTTACTGAGCATTTCAAGGGCGTGAATGAATTACGTTCCCATAGCAATTATGTTGCACCGAGTGACATGACTGATAAGGGAACTGAAAGTTATGCACCATAACTCATGTCTCCATCAGGAAGGGAACGAGGTGCAACATACCTGGCCCTTTCAATGCTGAAAGCTCGGTGAAGTGCATTTTAGAGGAAGTAGGATGGGCGTCCGCGTCTTAAACTGACGACGATGCCATCTCCTCTGCCCTCCACACAGCTCTCACACATCTGGACACGAAGGACTCTTATGTTAGAATGCTGTTCATCGACTTCAGCTCGGCATTCAACACCATCATCCCCCAACAGCTCATCCATAAACTGGACAGTCTGGGGCTGAACACCTCAATGTGTAACTGGCTGCTAGACTTCCTGACCGGGAGACCACAGACAGTACGGATCGGGAGTAACACATCTAGCACCATCACATTGAACACAGGGGCCCCACAAGGATGTGTGCTGAGCCCCCTTCTATTCACCCTGCTAACACACGACTGCACACCATCGTACAGCTCCAACCACTTCATCAAGTTTGCGGACGACACAACAGTGGTAGGTCTCATCAGCAACAACGATGAGACGGACTACAGGAACGAGGTGAGCCGCTTGGCCTTGTGGTGCGGACACAACAATCTCACTCTCAACGTGGAGAAGACAAAGGAGATTGTCGTGGACTTCAGGAAGAGGGATGCACAACATGCCCCTCTGACCATCAACAGCACCGCAGTGGAGAGAGTGGACAGCACCAAGTTCCTGGGAGTGCACGTCTCAAAGGACCTGTCCTGGAGCAGGAACACTGCAGCACTGGCCAAGAAGGCTCACCAGCGCCTCTACTTTCTCCGCAAGCTGAAAAGGGCTGGAGCTTCAACCCCCATCATGTGCACCTTCTACAGGGGTGCCATAGAAAGTGTCCTGACCAGCTGCATCACGGTGTGGTTTGGTGCATGCACTGCATCATGCCGCAAGAGCCTCCAGCGCATCGTGAGAGCAGCTGAGAAGATCGTCGGCACCTCCTTGCCCTCACTGCAGGACTTACACAGCAAACGCCTCACTCGGAAAGCCCTCTGCATGGCAGGTGATCCCACACACCCACTACACAGCCGCTTTAGACTGCTGCCATCAGGGAGGAGACTGAGGAGTCTCCAGGCTCGAACCAGCAGACTGAGAGACAGCTCTGTTCATCAGGCAGTCAGAATGCTAAACACTCTGCCTGCTCTGCCTCCCCTCCCATTTGAACTGCCTTAACACAAAAAACTTTCTCACACATTACCACTCAACACAAAGTTTTTAACACTGGACCCTGTGTCATCAAACGGGTTATTCACTAAACTCTCGGTCATGTGCTCATTCAGTTTGCACTACTTCTCATATTTGCACTAATGTTTGTATTACATTACTGCCTATAGTCATACTACTGTTTACATTCACTGTTTACATTTATTAATACGGTTTACATTTATTACTACTGTTTTACATTTATTACTACTGTTTACATTTACACTACTTTTATATCTACACTACTGCTGATACATATACAGTATTCTCTGACTAGCCTTATCTAAGGATGCCAAATGTGCCTTACTGCATATGCCACTTTGCCTCTATACCAACATCAACTACCTCATACATATACTGTGTACATTAACTCATATGCTGCTGTGCCACTCTTTGCAAATGTCAATGCTAGAACCTTCAGTTTATTTTATAGATATACTTTTTATACTTTTTATACTACTATGAAAAAACTCAGGACAGTATTACACTTTTATTATTTCATTTTATGCTTATGTTCATTGGGTGTTTGGTGTTTTAGGGGTGTTTGGTGTTTCAGTGTTGGTGTAAATTTTCATACTTTTATACTACTATGAAAAAACTCAGGACAGTGTTACACTTTTACTATTTTATGCTTATGTTTATTAAATGTTTTAGTGTTTAGTGTTTAGATGGTTACTGTTGCACCGAGGGACTGAGAGAAACGCAATTTCAATCCTGTGTATGTCCTGTACATATTGCAGTTCTGACAATAAAGTTGACTTTGACTTTGACTTAAATACCCAGAGGGAGGGGACTCTGGCATGACGCTGACGCCCCTGCCGTAAAGGCGTGAGTGTATTACTTCAGGTAATCGCGCGGGGGCGCAATTTCCCATAGCAATTATGTTGCACCTTGTTCCCTTCCTTCAGGGAACATGAGTTATGGTGCATAACTTTCAGCTTCATGGAATGGGTTTCCATGGTCAAGCAGCTGCATCCAAGCCATACATCAAGTGCAATACAAAGTGTCAGATCCAGTGGTGTAAAGCACGCCCCCACTGGACTCTAGAGCAGTGGAGGCGTGTTCTCTGGAGTGACAAATCACACTTCTCCATCTGGCAATCTGATGGACGAGTCTGGGTTTGGCAGTTGCCAGGAGAACGGTACTTGTCTGACTGCACTGTGCCAAGTGTAAAGTTTGGTGAAGGGGGATTAAGGTGTGTGGTTGTTTTTCAGGAGCTGGGCTTGGCCTCTTACTTCCATTGAAAGGAACTCTGACTGCTTCAGCATACCAAGACATTTTGGACAATTCCATGCTCACAACTTTGTGGGAACAGTTTGGAGCTGGTCCCTTCCTCTTCCAACATGACTGTGCACCAGTGCACAAAGCAAGGTCCATAAAGACATGGATGGCAGAGACTGGTGTGGATGAACTCGACTGGCCTGCACAGAGTCCTGACCTCAACCTGTTAGAACACCTTATTGATAAATTAGAGCAGAAACTGAGAGCCAGGCTTTCTTGTCCAACATCAGTATGTGACCTCACAAATGCACTTCTGGAAGAATGGTAAAAAATCCCCATAAACACACTCCTAAAACTTGTGGACAGCCTTCCCATAAGAGTTTCAGCTGTTCTAGCAGCAAACGGTGGACCAACGTCATATTGAACCCTATGGATTAGGAATGGGATGTCACTTAAGCTCATATGTGAGTCAAGGCAGGTGATGGAATACTTTTGGCAATATAGTGTATA
>JBBPBX010035936.1:2632-31774 GCA_038048925.1 Garcialebias charrua | reverse complement strand
TATATATATATATATATATATATGCATTGTTTTTTGATCCATAATTCACTCAGTAAGTTTAAAGGTACAGGTATCTCATTATATAGTTAACATCATAAAATTCAAAAATTTTCCACCTTTCTTTTGTTTTTGTAATTGTGTTTCATTTAAATTTCTTTGTTCATTATTTCTGCAATGAAATGGCAGAAATGCATGTCATATGTATGCCTTTCACACTTGAACAAAAATTCACAAAAAATATTTAAGATAATTCAAAACAGGAAAATTGTTGATATGTCGGTACCATCTGACAACTCAATTTTAAATTGGTACAATAAGCCTGTTAAGCATTTTTTTATTTAAATTTAGTGTTAAAATGCATTATTTTATAGTAATAAGATGTGAACCTGCCTTAATTACTGATTGTTGTCATAATGCAACTTTTTGCTTTTTATTCAAGAAATCATGTTAAGAAAAAAATAGAAATATTTCTGAATGCAAAAATTGCTTCAAATGCTTTGAACACAACTCATTTTAAAGAAGCACAAACAATAAGGACAAATTCACTCTTTGCACTCGTACCCAGAGGTCAGCACTTTGCCTCATTCTGCAGCACAAATATAAACCGATGGTCCTTTTGAGTGAAATAAAAAGGCACTTTTGGCTCCCCACTTGCAATTGGCAAGATCTCTTAACCTTTGACATGTTTTGGCTAGGATTGTCAATGAGCTCAAGCTGCCTTCACAAGCAAATCCTGCACTATACATGTCTAGTCAACTGTGGACTTGCCATTTATATCTCCTCTAAGGGATTTTTAAAAGCGTAGAAAAAAACTCTTTTACTCGGTCTCCTTTTTACTCTTTCTCTTCTTTCTGTCACCCGTTTTTTGGACGCTTGCCCATCGTCAGATCATTCAAGCCTTTTCTGACCTTGGAAAAAAAAGACAGAAAGGAACGCAAGAGACACTCTCACTGGGTTCCCTTTTGTCTGATTCATGGTGTGGGAGAGGAGGGAGAAGCATGGGAGGCAGTACAGAATGAAGGGGCTGGCTGCTGGTAGGTGGTGGAGGCAGGTGCCACCAAAAGCGGCACCTCCATCAAGTCAGATCACCTGGAGATGAAAAGTCAGACTGAACTTTATTAATTAATAAATGTTCTGAGAGAGTGGGTACAGAATGTAGTAAAATACCTACATTCAGCATGAATTTTAGGCAATCAATCAATGAATAAAAGTATAACGTTTAGCAAATTGCTTTTTGAGGTGTTTAATTTCTTAGGTTACTCTCTTGAGCAACCCCTCTATGTATGTCCTAGTTATCGACCAGAGCAGAGCCTGGGAATCTGGAAGCTCCCACTGTGTTCCTGCTCTTGATTAACATAACTTTTCAATTATTTCACAGTTTGTGTGCTTTTTAAATGAAAAAGGGTCCAATTTTTTTTTTTTTTTTAAGAAACAAGCTTTTCATGTTGGGTTTGAGCTGTCAGGCCTAAAGGCCGTGATAAGCACCTTTGATCTGCCATGACCCTCTCAAAGGGTCTGGGACTGGGTAAAAAAAAAAGCTGACTATGTATCCGCCCAGACAAAAGATGCATTACCCATTATAGCTTCAAACACCTTGACAGATTACCATGAAAAACCTCCCTCTGAGAACCTTTACATGATGCTTTGGTGGAACCACTTGCCTGATTAACCTTTAATTTTACAACAATGCTGGTGACAAACTTGTGAAATAATAAATAATCTAATTATGTGTATTTTCTTGTTGGCTTTTTTTCAGAGATAAAAACCTTCTTTGTTCAAAAATCATTTGCTCAAAAACTAATCTTCTAATAGGTTCCCTGAGATGTGCATTAACAGCTGAATGTAATATTAGTATTTTAATGGGATTTATTTGTTTTTAAAAACAGCAGGAAACGAAAACAATCTCTAAATCAAAATGCATACATTTGTATTTTTTTTCATTAGGTTTGTGTATCTCTGGTTTGTTGCTGACACATTAGCAATGATCAGACACGTTAAACACAAAACAATAAAATTCCATTTTTGCAATCCAGTGAGATTCAAAACAAAATATAATTTAAAGGCCAATTATTTACTAAACAATGATCACTGATGAACAAGTCTAATTGTAAAATAAGAACAGCCTCAGTTTCACTTAACAAGAAATAAAATGTACATTTTAATTGCGTGCAATTTCTAATGTAATTGTCATTGGAAACTGTTGCTTTAAAAGTTTGTAATTTTATAATTTTGTTCATATTATTAAATCATTAACAAATATATTATTGATTAACAATAAAATAACAAATAATTATTTGTTTAAGACCACTACAGGAACAGCACTGAGTCTAAAATAAAATAACCAAAGGATCAATAAAGCATATTGGATTCCAATGCATATAATGTATTGTTTGTATATTTTTGTTGATTAAAAAACTGAGGCGGATACCACAACTTTAACAGCTAATGTTATAGTCTGAAGAGCAAAAAATATATATTTTCACTTTACACTTCACTATCATCTAAGGAACAAAAGTGTATGTACAAAATGTGTGTTTATATATACAATAACTACTGTATATATATTTTTTTATCTAGTGGGAAATGGATTATTTTTCTTCTTTGAAGTACAAAAAAAATTGCTTTGGGACATTTTTTGCCTGCAGTCCAAAATGCCTAAAACCAAAACAGTGAAGAATACTTAGTGCCCATTCACTTCAGGTTATAAAAACGTAATCATTACAGTACATTGATTTAGGGCAGAGACCAACATTTACACCTTGACAACAAAACCATGATTACTGTTGCCAAATCTAAGGTAATGAGTCAGTGGATGTGTCACCGTCATCGTTTTAGTGGCCCCGAGGACACACAGGAAGTACGATATGATCAATGCTCTGTTTAAAAATAGCAAAGAGACAAGAGCTGTATATCCATTTCTCTATTTCTCAATTTCCCTATACAAACACTTAAATTTCATTGGTCACTGATGAATGAAGGAAGAGCTCTTCCATAAGCCGGATATGGCCAGTCTATGGCACATGATACCGAGGCCGTAAGAATATCGCTGCAATGAGTGGCTGACAGGAAAGCTGACTTCAGCATCATGATCAGTGGCTTGTGACTGCAGCTAGCATGGAAGCCAAATCATTTGTGAATGCTGGATGTAAATAGTCTGAAGTGAGTCGTATCATGTAGACAGCTTCCTTGAAAATGACATTTAAAACCGGCCAGTTCTCCAAATTTAGCAGCAACCTTTTGTACTCAGCTCTTTGTGTTTGAAAATAGATCCCACACGTCCCCCAATGCTAAAGTCTAAATGATTAGCCTTCACATCTGCATGTTTGTGAAGGTTAACGAGGCATGAAACGTGATGATCTTCTTGTCTGTTTTGGTCTGTTTTACAACATTTACAAGCTTGTTAACTGTGTGCTTGGCCCCCAACATGCCAACAAACTTGTAAACATATGTGTAAGGCACAAAGCAGATCCACAGATTGTTTAAATTTTGACAGAATATTTGAAGTTGTGCAAAAGTACGAAAATGTTTAATTTTTCTTAGATGGTAAAGAGGCTTTTTGTTCTGCCTGCAATCACTTGTTCATTGTGAACCTTAAGCTTTGTGCATACTCACTCGTTTAAAAATAGATTTAGTTATTTGATTGCTTGTGAAGAACATAACCTACTTGGTTCATTTATGCTTTTAGAAAAAAATAATAATAATCTGGAATAAAAGCACAATTAGAGCCAAGGTGGTATTTGTAGTGGAGCAATCAGCAGCAAAAAAATGAGTTGGTGGACATCTAAAATAAAATAAAAAAATGTTTAGCGGTGCAATTTCTGGTCAAAGTTAAAGTATGTACACTTATAACCACTGGACGTGTTCCTATTGCTTCTAAATTATCAAAGACATTATTCAATCAATTTTTATTTATACAGGTTGGTCTCACTGAGTCACGAGGACTCATTTTCAAGAGACCTGATTTAGACAGAAAACATATAAAGTACAGACAACAATAATTCAAGAAAAAGCTATTAAAATCAAATGAAAGAAGTTATAAACACATCCATCCACTATCTTTATGCGCTTCTTCCTTTTCAGGTCATGGGGGAATGGTTCATTCCTATATTTGTGTTGTTTCCTGTTATTTACACCATGCTAACTGAACCAGATATTTTCTGACAACAGCCGTGCTGCCTGCCTTAAAAAAGAGCAACACATTTGTTTCATTGTAATTATGAAATAATTTCTAGTTATTACCGGTACTGGTTCTACTGTCTGATGTGTTTAGGATTCCCTTACTGGTAGTTTTTTTTTCTTTGCTTGGGTCATAATCACAACTGAGAAACCCCTTCCACAACCTCTTCCAACCTGGAAATTCATCATACCTAATAACTCTCATAGGGATAAGATGATTTATTTGTCCCTTACCAGCATCTGTGAAATATTTCTGCCTGAAGAAAAGAGCTGGAATGTCTGCACATGTGCAAAAGCATGAAAGACTGAGGGAAAACAAAGGAAAATGCAGTCTGCAGCTAACCATCCTGAATGTTTTTTGACTAATTTCTACAAAACTAAAATAAAATAAAAAATCATGAGACCATACCATACCACTTTATTTATAGAGCACTTAAACAAACACAAGGCCAACCAAAGTGCTGTACAATAGAAACAAACAAGCATAGCAGACAAGAAAAACATAAAATAAAAATATAGATACAAATAGCAACAGAACCAACTAAAATGGCAAACAATGTACAGTACAGAGAGGATCAAAACAAATCACACCGTGTTAAAGGCAAGAGAATAGAAGTGGGTTTTCATGCAAGACTTAAAGACTGTGAGTGAGGGAGCCTGCCTGACGCTCAGTGGCAACTCATTCCACAGTCTTGGACAAGCAACTGAGAAGGCCCTGTCACCTCTGAGCTAACGGCGAGCATCTGGGATTGAGAGAAGCATCTGGTCTGCTGATCTCAGAGAGCACGGTGGGACATATGGCTGTAGAAGGTCAGTGAGATAGGGTGGAGTGGAACTGTTCAGAGATTTAAAAACATACATGAGTATTTTAAACTGGATCCGAAGGTGAATGGGTAGCCAGTGCAGGGAGGCCAAAACTGGTGTGATGTGTTCTCTATGGCCTGTACCAGTTAAGAATCGGGCTGCAGCATTTTGGACCAGCTGTAGCCGTGCAATGGAGGACTGACTGATTCCAAACAGAAGTGAATTGCAGTAATTGAGCCTCGATGTTATGAAAGCATGGATTACTGTCTCCAGGTTCTTTTTGGACAGTGGGCTTCAGCTTAGACAGCCGCCTCAGCTGAAAAAAGCAGGATTTAACAATCATGTTTACGTGACTGTTAAGTTTCAGGGAAGGGTCCATTGTCACCCCCAGATTAGTGTCCCTTTGTTTCTCTAGCAGGGCTAGGGAAAGAAGGTCAATGTCGTGGTTTGTGAGTGAGCCGTTGGGATGGAACAACATGACTTCAGACTTCTTCTCATTGAAACTTAAGAAGTTTGAGGCCATCCAATCATGGATGTCAGCCAGGCAGTCAAGAAGGGGTTGAATAGAGCGTGAGCCTCTGTGCCTCAGGGAAAAGTAAATTTGACAATCATCGGCGTAGAAATGAAAGGCTATTTTGTGTTTGCGGAAAATAGCACCTAGTGGCAGCAGGTATAATGAGAAGAGAGGGGGACCGAGGATGGACCCCTGCGGTAACCCCCACTGAATCGCTGTAGATGCTGAACTGAAATCTTTGATATTGACACAAAATGTTCTGTCTGAGAGGTAGGACTCAAACCATTTGAGGGCAGACCCTGTGATGCCCACCTACTGCTCCAGCCTAAAAATGAGGATGTTGTGGTCAATAGTGTCAAAAGCAGATGTAGCATAAGCATATTCACTAAATCTCACTGAGAGAACTCTGAACATGAGTTGAAGAAACACATTTATTACTTGCTGACCAACTCACTTTACTCTGCTCGGAAGATAAACTGGAAGTCTCTTTAATCTAACTTAATGTCTGAAATTCAGCTTAGATCATAGTTATTCAGCACAAGGAACTTTGGTTTGATTAAAAAAAATCTAAATGAGTTTTTGGAAAAATAAATATAAGAACAAATTATGTTTGTTCTGCTTTTTGCCTTTTTTTCATTCTTTCTATGCCATTGATGTTTCACAGATTCAAACAGGCTGTCACTTTTGTAATTGGGCGGCCGTGGTGTAGTGGTAATGGCAGTCGACCCCTGATCGGAAGGTTGGAGGTTCGAATCCCGCATCCGCCCACCATGTGTAGTTGTGTCCCTGGGCAAGACACTTAACCCCGAGTTGCTCCCGGTAGGTCTGGATGGCGCCTTGCAAGGCAGGCTACCACTACCGGTGTATGAATGTCTGAATGAATGGGTGGATGGCTGGTATTGTAAAGCGCTTTGGGGCTCCTCACAGGGGGCTGGAAAGCGCTATATAAATAAGCTCCATTTACCATTTACCATTTAATTGCTGCGTACACGTGTCTACGGATCCTATCATCTATGGTGAGTCTAACATGAGGGAGATGAAAGCAGGGTGAGTGGTTTGCATGAGTGTGGTATGTTTCGGTGTGTCTGCATGTGTTCCACCTTTAAAAAAGAAATAAATGCAAAGAAGAGGGATACAGTAGAGGAAAGACTGGTAGCTGGCCAACCCTCCCTGCCCACATATTGTTTGCAGTTCCCACATTCCTTTGGAATCTCTGGAGGAATGACAGTGAAGATGAGACGGATAAGATTATTTTCTCTTTTTTTTTTAAACTCATCTTTAGTTCACATTCAATGAACAGTGTCTTTTTTCCCAGCAATTACTGTATTTTATATTTCTGAATGCACAATTCCAGCATCGGCTTCCCTTTGACTGAAGTCAAGCCTCCAACTAGTTTCTTTTTTAATCTCCTCACGGGCTACTCTGCAATGTTTTAATTACTTTTTTTTATAGCATTTTAGGAGCAGTCGCCTATTTTTCCCACACAAATTACAGAAAGTCTGGAAAGTTAACATTCAAAGTTGTGTGCAGGTTTTTAGGACAGCCTCACTTGTCAGGTTGAGCAATGTTGGGAGGTGTAAAGTGGAGATGATCTACTTATCAACACACCAGGGATCTTTTTTTTTTTTGAGCCTGTGAACAAGCCACACCGTGGTGATCTGCTGAAAGCTGACTCCTGCACGCCTTCAGTTTCAGTCCCAGCTTCAAGGGGTGACATTCTCTCACATGCAATCCAGAGGCTGGTTCTCTTTCAGGACTAGCACTCGGCCAGGTTACCCCCAACCTTTTCATGCGGTGCTGCTGGGAGAAGCACTCCAGGGATTAGCCCAGCCAGGTCTTTCAAAGGCCATTAGAGCAAATTACAGGTATCCTGTTACCAGTACGATGGAACAGGCCAGGTGAGGGGCGCAGAGGCCAGGGAGGAGTGCAGGGGTCAGCTTGGGACAAAAAGACGAGGCCACACTGGGCCCCACTCTATCGGAGTGTCTGCCTGGCTCCACAAACTGGTAGGCCCACATCTATGAATGGCTCACTTGATGAGACCTCAGAGACATTATCTCACAACTGTAACTTTAGCCTTTTTTTCTTAAAGCCCACCTGCCTCCCGTTTCGTTCTCTTAATGCTGTTTTTTTCTTTCTACTGATGTGGGCAGAACTTCACCTTCATAAATGATCACACAAAATGCTATAAAATGTATATAAAGCACAACCATTAACCAGAGAGACTAAAAATAATACTTACTTACCTGATTCAGTTTAATATGTGCTGTGCAAAAGTACTGTTTGGTACTATCTGTCAGTTGTACACAAAACACTGTCAATAGTAAACTTGAGTTGAATTAATTTCCACTTGAGCATTATTGAACAGTGATGTCAACTACACAGCCATCAATGTGGGGTCTGTCAGTATCACCATACTGCAGGCAGAAAGAAGCTGATAATACTGATAACATTGCGTGGATGGCCGCAGGGAGTTCCTCATCCTGCCATTTTCTTTTAACAACACTTACAGCACAAAGCACGCCTCTTGACCACTTGTAATCGCCACGCTCACATAAACACACACATGCACACACTCATATGCCTCACTCTACTCCAACCGGTGGATGACAATCTAGTGGAGGGTACTGCGGAAGTGTTTCATTAGTCAATTACCGTTGGTAGATAAAGCCGGCGTTCCCACAGTGCTTGAGGCCGGGGGGTCAAATGTGACCAATTACCCCTCAATCCCCTCACAGGACAGATTAGTCTGTCTGATTTATCCCTAGACAGGCTGACCCTGTAGTTCAGAATCGCCCTCCACATCTGGATATGACTGTGCACAGTCTGTGAGTGTGTGTGTGAGCAACTTTAAGTACCGGTACTGCTCTTCCTTTCAATTAAACAGCGAATAAGGATTTGAAATACAAAGTCTACTCTAAAACATGAGGAACACAGCAGATTTAAAGGGTTATAATGTAGCCAGCAGTCTGCCTCACCACACAGAGAGACTCCTGGGGGTATCTGTCAATCCTCCGTGGTTATTATATCACTGAATACAAGCGTTCTTGCTCATGCTGTGATTATATGTAAGGGAAACATCAATCAGTTCATTAGGGACCTCCAGGATGTTCATTTAAACCTTCTGCTCATCAAACCTCACATTTATAAGCCCAGTAGGGTCAAGCCAGCCAGAAAATGGAACAAGGACAAGTGAGTGTCTAAGGTGGAGGGCTGTTATAGTGAGACTAATAGCAGAGGTGAAAAAGGTTAACGAAGCTGTCGGGTGGATCCTGCCAACTCATCTGTGCCTGTGTGGCATTGAGGGGCCGCTGTCTTACTGACCAAGAATCATTTGCTTTAATCAAGGAGGGAGAGCAAACTGCCTCCAAATCATGCATCATATCCATAAGAAGCAGACAACAAGCCATCAAAGACCTCACAGTTGGATACGTGCACATCTGTGAGCCAAGAGCTTGGTGACTAACAACTTTGACATTTCTTTTTGTATTAGGAAGGGGCTGATAGTGGGATGGTGGGCTCTACTTCAAACAGTGTTAGAGTCAATGCAACACAATTTGTTACGCTTTTCTTCTTGTTTATTTTGTTAAAATGAAATATCACAGCAAAACAGGATTAAAAAGAAAGCAAATATTTATCGGTTGGATTCTTCATTTATTGGACCCCAAAACTGAATTATTGTGTAATAATCTGTATTTTACAGATTGCATCTCACTTACTTGGTCGCCAAGTTCTCAAAGGCCTGAGCCAATTGTTACCATCTTGAACAAACTTCTCAAATTTTGACACATTTGGCACAAGACATGTTTGAAAAGGAGGAATGAAATATAAAAATGCTGATTCATCTTTGTGGCAGAGACTACATACTGTATGTGTGCACTTATAGGAATAAATTAATTTAGCTGCAGGCTATGACAACTTGGAATAAATAGATTTAAAAACATTGGGCTTTAATTTTGCATGATGGAAGCTGAATTGTTTTGGTCTAAGTGAGTCTATTTTTTTAAAGCAGACAACACACAAAACAAATCTGATTTAATTCATCGCTGACATCAAGTATGTGTGGCGCAGCTCTGCTGAGTTTCCAGTGACTGAGCACCTGGACAAAGAATATTTTCTGTGGCCTGACCTTTTACCATATTTATAATATTCAAATGAGATGGGTGTCCAGGAGTTGACAGAAGGCACAGAGTGAAATCAGGTCCTGTCAAAGCTGTCATTTGCTCCACTGGCCAAAGGGCGCTGACCTCAATCCTATCCACTGCAGGGGAGGAAAGAGACATGGAGACAGCAGGAGAGACTGAACTCTTGTTCGGGTATGGATGAGTGCTGCAGTGAAACTCCTGCTCTGACAGCAACTTTCTATTCTTTTAGTCAATCCAACGTACCGGTAGGTGCAAAGTAACAAAAGTTGTAACAAGAATAGCCTGGACACTGTGGAGTTAAAAACTAAAGAAGAATGATCTCAGAGGTCTGATGTGCAGAGCAGACTGCACTGCCTTGCCCGTGTCACTGCTTCGTGCCACCCTCTGAGTTGTAATGAGGAGCAAGGCCTCCCAGATGATAAAAACTCTGTAAACACAAGCTTGCACATGTCAGCGTGCATGCAAACACACAGACATATATGTACCCTAACAGAACACACAGTAAGTCTGTTTCATATTAGCCATTAGAGAAGAAAAATGCACATCTTTTTCAGTTTAGGGTCCGCTACATGCTCCCACAATGGCACAAGTATAAACACAGACACATGCGTACTGGATGTGCACGCACATTCACAGATAGAGCCCTGACATAATGCTCACATCCTGCTCATGTTCATTTATTGAAATGGCCTCAAGTGATAAAAAGCAGGTATGGTTGTTGTTTTTTGCAATGCTGTTCAGACAACCGCTGGTAAGCCTCGACATGCGTTAGACTGACTGTTCCTCATTTGCTCTCACACATGTCAGAGCAGCATATTAAACATGGGTAGAGATTTAAATTCTGAGGTAAGCATGTGTAAAAGGCATCAATTAGAGAAAATAACCTGTAAACCGTCACTTTTTTTTATGCTCTCGTTTTGAACCAATTAGGTGTTTTGGTGTGAGCTTTTCTGTTCCAAACTCAGCTACTACAAAATCAAATGTTGTGGCTTTTTTGCTGTTTTACCACTAAATCAGTGTGTAGTGGAGAGCATCCTGTGCCCCAGCATCAACATGTGGCATGGGGGCTGCACAGCTGCAGAAAGAAAAGCTCCTCAGGGAGTGGTGAAGGCTGCACAGAAGACTGTTGGAGTCAGCCTCCCCACCATCACTAACATCTACACCTCCAGATGCAAGAAGAGGGCCACCTGCATCATGAAGGACCCCACTCACTCAGCACATATACTTTTTGCCACATTCCCCTCAGGCAGGAAGTTGTGGAGCATTAAATGTAGGATTACTAGACTGAGGAACAGCTTGTACAGGTACTGTGAAGCTGTTAGACGCATAGATCCCTAAACAGAATAATCACCGTAATGCCACTTTAATTGGTGATATGTCATGTTATCTGTGCTGCTGATTATCCATGCTGCTGATTTCTTTCCTTGAGATGCCGTATTCATACCCATCAACTCACAACAAACTCATGTTCAGGCTGCTGTTTAATATACCATATTATTTTACAATATACAGTAAGTGTTTAGCGTATATCTTAGATCCTTGTATACTCCTTCTTTTCATACTTTTATATTTTTGCTATTTTGGGGTGTAACTGTGACCTTATGTACACAGTTTCTTTCCACCTCATGCTCCACATGTGATGCGAATGACAATAAAGAACCTCGAACCTTGGAAAAATAAACTTTTAAGTATGTTTTACATAAAAATTGTAACTGAAAGACGATCTTTAATTTATTACAAAATGACATTATAAATAATTTCTGAGCTTAAAATGTGCTTTAAAATTAAAATCTAGCATTTATTGAAGAAATGATTACCGGTAGTACTCCACTGTTCCCCACTGGCATGTCTAAGTTTTAAGCAAAGTTTTACACAATGTATTAGGGCTCAAATAAAATATTTCTTATGACTCTCAGCTATGACCAAACCAAAATTGAATTCAAAATCTATAAAATTGTTTTGTCAGCCATGAGTCTCTAAAGGTGATTAACTGTGGTAATTAGCTTGAATCAGGTTCACTCTAAAATGTATCAATTATAAATGTACCTCCAAACTTTTTCTTTGTAAAAATGTTATTGAAATCTGTCCTGTGGTTCATGAGATATTTTGCTCTCAGACTTGATCAGTTCATGGCAACATTCTTATCAAAGTCAAAGTCAAAGTCAACTTTATTGTCAGAACTGCAATATGTACAGGACATACACAGGATTGAAATTGCGTTTCTCTCAGTCCCTCGGTGCAACAATAACCATCTAAACACTAAACACTAAAACATTTAATAAACATAAGCATAAAATAGTAAAAGTGTAACGCCAAAATTACACCACACGCGTTCCGGCTCCGACCTCCGCAGCAAATACGCACCCATTATAATCAATGACAGAATTTACACTGGCTCCGCACGGCGGCGGCGAGCTGCGGAGAGCGGACGGCAGTCCGTCAAAATTAGAAATTTTTCTATTTCTGCCGGACGCCGGAGCTGTGCCGGAGTCAACTTTTGAAGATTACGTCGCACCAACAGGAAAAGGAACGAGCACAACTTCCGTATTTACAAAATAAAATCACCACGGGCGGACTTAATCCTAGCTCTATACGGATTTATTTGTACAAAAATGCTTTCAAACTATCATTTATGACTACGCCTACAAACGCAATACAATAAATAAATAAATAAATAAAGTATTTTATTCTGAAATGTAATACATCACTTCCTGTTGCTCAAACCATGTCCTGTCGCTCATTTACGAGAGAAGATCAAGGCAGCAGTCTCTACTGTTGTTCTCCTTCTTCCACCGAATGAATTGTTTTGTTCTGACTTACTTATTTATCACTTGATTTATCGCGCGATCCCGCAAATCCCGCGCATGCGTCTAGGAGCGGCGCATGCAGGCGGACCTGAGCTGAGCGGAGGAAGTGGAAATTGGAGTTTGAGACGCTCAGCTGCGACCTGCGGAGCGGAGCGGACCGTATGTAGTGTAATTTTGGGGTGACACTGTCCTGAGTTTTTTCATAGTAGTATAAAAGTATGAAAATTTACACCAACACTGAAACACCAAACACCCCTAAAACACCAAACACCCAATGAACATAAGCATAAAATGAAATAATAAAAGTGTAATACTGTCCTGAGTTTTTTCATAGTAGTATAAAAAGTATAAAAAGTATATCTATAAAATAAACTGAAGGTTCTAGCATTGACATTTGCAAAGAGTGGCACAGCAGCATATGAGTTAATGTACACAGTATATGTATGAGGTAGTTGATGTTGGTATAGAGGCAAAGTGGCATATGCAGTAAGGCACATAAGGCACATTTGGCATCCTTAGATAAGGCTAGTCAGAGAATACTGTATATGTATCAGCAGTAGTGTAGATATAAAAGTAGTGTAAATGTAAACAGTAGTAATAAATGTAAAACAGTAGTAATAAATGTAAACCGTATTAATAAATGTAAACAGTGAATGTAAACAGTAGTATGACTATAGGCAGTAATGTAATACAAACATTAGTGCAAATATGAGAAGTAGTGCAAACTGAATGAGCACATGACCGAGAGTTTAGTGAATAACCCGTTTGATGACACAGGGTCCAGTGTTAAAAACTTTGTGTTGAGTGGTAATGTGTGAGAAAGTTTTTTGTGTTAAGGCAGTTCAAATGGGAGGGGAGGCAGAGCAGGCAGAGTGTTTAGCATTCTGACTGCCTGATGAACAGAGCTGTCTCTCAGTCTGCTGGTACGAGCCTGGAGACTCCTCAGTCTCCTCCCTGATGGCAGCAGTCTAAAGCGGCTGTGTAGTGGGTGTGTGGGATCACCTGCCATGCAGGGGCTTTCCGAGTGAGGCGTTTGCTGTGTAAGTCCTGCAGTGAGGGCAAGGAGGTGCCGACGATCTTCTCAGCTGCTCTCACGATGCGCTGGAGGCTCTTGCGGCATGATGCAGTACATGCACCAAACCACACCGTGATGCAGCTGGTCAGGACACTTTCTATGGCACCCCTGTAGAAGGTGCACATGATGGGGGTTGAAGCTCCAGCCCTTTTCAGCTTGCGGAGAAAGTAGAGGCGCTGGTGAGCCTTCTTGGCCAGTGCTGCAGTGTTCCTGCTCCAGGACAGGTCCTTTGAGACGTGCACTCCCAGGAACTTGGTGCTGTCCACTCTCTCCACTGCGGTGCTGTTGATGGTCAGAGGGGCATGTTGTGCATCCCTCTTCCTGAAGTCCACGACAATCTCCTTTGTCTTCTCCACGTTGAGAGTGAGATTGTTGTGTCCGCACCACAAGGCCAAGCGGCTCACCTCGTTCCTGTAGTCCGTCTCATCGTTGTTGCTGATGAGACCTACCACTGTTGTGTCGTCCGCAAACTTGATGAAGTGGTTGGAGCTGTACGATGGTGTGCAGTCGTGTGTTAGCAGGGTGAATAGAAGGGGGCTCAGCACACATCCTTGTGGGGCCCCTGTGTTCAATGTGATGGTGCTAGATGTGTTACTCCCGATCCGTACTGTCTGTGGTCTCCCGGTCAGGAAGTCTAGCAGCCAGTTACACATTGAGGTGTTCAGCCCCAGACTGTCCAGTTTATGGATGAGCTGTTGGGGGATGATGGTGTTGAATGCCGAGCTGAAGTCGATGAACAGCATTCTAACATAAGAGTCCTTCGTGTCCAGATGTGTGAGAGCTGTGAGAGCTTATGTAATCTGTTAGCACCTGTCTATGTGTCAGACTCACAGCTACTACCGTACTACTCCATTTTTGTTGATAGTACCAGGTTCCTAACTACCAGATTTTCTTTTTTCCTCTTTCATCTCTGGTTTTTCTTGTCTGGTGCCCTCCATCTTGTTTCCTCACCCCTCCCACCCACGTTATGTGGGGTATCACTTTGAGGGTGTCAAGTGGGCAGCACGGTGGCACAACTGGTAGAGCTGCTGCCTCTCAGCGAGAAGGTTGCCGGTTCAAATCCCGGTCCGGGGCCTTTCTGGGTGGAGTTTGCATGTTCTCCCCGTGCATGCGTGGGTTTCCTCCGGGTACTCCGGTTTCCTCCCACAGACCAAAAAACATGCTTGTTAGGCTGATTGGTGACTCTAAATTGACCCTAGGTGTGAGTGTGAGAGTGGATGGTTGTTTGGTGTGAGTGAGACAGGTCCCTCTTGTAAATGAGTCCCCGTGACTCAACGAGGCTAGCCTGTATAAATAAAGGTTGAATGAATGAATGAAAGTGCACCTGATTTGGGCGTTTTGACACGATATCTGTCTGTTTCCCTGTTGTTTTCCTGCACCTCTGCTTTCCCTCGTCATCCTCCTGTGCACAGCTGATCTCCATGCTAATAACCCCCAGGTGCTCCTCACTTGTCTCATTACAGTAGTATCAGTATAAATAAAGTCTCTTGTCTTTTCACTCCTTTGGTATCCAGGGATTACCCTTTCATGGTGTCGTGGTCTGTATCTGCTCCACCTGTTGTGTCATCTTTAAAGCAAGTTTTGCTGCACCGTCAGCATTTTTGTTTCTGTTTTTGTACAATAAATACAATTAATTTTTACTATTGAGTCCTCCTGCCTCTGCCTGCACGTGGGTTCTACAACTTTTAATGCCAGATCATGATAGTTTCAAGCTATGTCATTTGTTATTTATTTACACCCGCTTTACAATATACATAAGTAATGTAATTTATAAGACTGAGCTGAACCCAGCACCTCAGACTGAGGAAGTCTTTCGGACGAAAGACGAAACGTTTCTACAATTTTTTGCTTTGTTTTTGTTTTTTTTGTTTTTTTGAATGTCCAGAGGACCAGACTTAGCTTTTTTAGATTTTTCTACCTGGATTATTGAGCATGCATCAGGGTATAAGTAATGTAGGTCCGATTATTTCTGATGCATCCTCATATTTCTATGCCGACAACACAGTTGTTTACTGTCAAGTTAGAACAGTTCAAAAAAAGGCGTTCAATACAGAAACAACTGGACTTTATTTGTAACAGAAGACGTTTCGCTTCTCATCCGAGGAGCTTTCACAATTCAAAGAGCAGAGTGTAGCAAGGTTTTAAAGGCTGAGATAAAACCTTGCTCCTACACCCTGCTCTTTGAATTTAGAAAGTTCCTCGGATGAGAAATGAAATGTCTTCTGTTACAAATAAAGTCCAGTTGTTTCTGTATTGAACGCCTTTTTTTTTTTTATCATGTCCTGGATGACTGAGAATCTTCACCAGCATGCAGCTAGAACAGTTGCTAATGTTTTTCAGCTCTTATAGTCAGTCTGCATTCAACAGCATCCAGTCAGATTTGTTCCATCTCAAACTTGTGCTAAATGCTGATAAATAAATAGCTGTGTTGTCTTCATTGTATGTTTCCATACAAAGACGAAATGAGTTCTCTGCATTTAACCCATCGCACCTGGGATACACTCAGGTGGAGTAGTGGGCAACTATGTAAGTGCCCGGGGAGCAATTCGAGATTGGGTGTCCTGCTCAGAGACACCACGAGGTGTGCAATGGCTGGGGATCGAGCCCAGTCGGCTGCCCTGCCCCTACACCATCTCGGACCCCTAAAGAAAAAAAAAGGATGCTGTTTCCAAACAGGAAATCTGTACCAGCAGTCCTTCCTTCTATCTTATCTATGAACTGTGTTCCTATTGAGTTTATGGACTTTTATAAATAATGGGTATCTTGGTCGATTCAGCCTTGTGTTGAAAACTTGCTAAAGAAATTGAAAGTTAAACTGGGTTTCTTTTTCAGAAATAGATCCTGTTTAACTGAACATTAGAAAATACCTTGTAACTGCTACTTTCCTTCCCTCCATTGACTATGCTGACATTATTTACATGAATGCTCCTGCAAGCACCGTGCAGATGTTGGACGCTGTCTATCACGATGCACTAAGATTCATAACTGGCTGTAACTACTGTACCCACCACTGCACCCTGTACTCACTGGTCATCGTTAACTTATCGCAGACTCTCTCACTGGTACATTTTCATCCTTAAATCACCTCTTGGTCTGTTGCCTTCATACGTTTTCTCCTACATGTCACTTTGTCAGTGTATTTACAGTGTGCGTTCTCAAGACATCATTACCTGAAGTGTACCCGCAGTGAGAACCAAACTTGGTAAAATGGCCTTCTTTTACTCTGCTCCTGTAACCTGGAATACCTTGCAAAAAGATGTGAAGCTCTTGACCTTGACCTCTCTAAAGGATTTTAAACAACTGTTAAGTTCATGACAAAAAAATCAATGCATTCCTGTTTTTTGTATTTTACATCACTTTATAATGTAGCTTTTTTGCTTCGTTTTTATATAATTTATTTTATTTAGTTTTCATTTTGTTTTATATGGTTGTCTGTTGTTGTCTGTACCTAGTCTGTGTCCTTTGTTAAAAACAGGTCTCTCTTGTAAATGAGTTTTTATGACTCAATGACACTAACCTGTATAAATAAAGGTTAAATGAATGGATTCAACTCAAGAAATGTGAACAACTTGAGTGGTTTTAACAGGCAGCCAGAAACAAAGATAATTTTTTTAATGGTGTCTTTTTTAAGTTTCTTGTTATGCAGACACAAATTTTGGCCATTGCTTGAGCTACAGTAAGTCTTTTTGTCTAAATGGAGAAGGAAAAAATTGGTCATTTGTTTGTTTGATTGATCTATTGATCGATTAATCAATAATCAATCCAAGCTCTCTTCTGAAAATAGTTAAGCACTCAACTGAAAGTACATAAAACACACCCATCCATCCATCCATCCATCCATCCATCCATCCATCCATCCATCCATCCATCCATACATACATACATACATACATACATACATACATACATACATACATACATACATACATACATACATACATACATACATACATACATACATACATACATACATACATACATACATACATACATACATACATACATACATACATACATACATACATACATACATACATACATACATACATTATATTTAACCCGCTTCTTCCTTTTCGAGTCACAGGGGTCACTGGTGTCCATATGCATGCCATCACTGTGCGAGAGGCGGGTGACACCCTGGACAGGTCTCTAGTCCATCACAGGGACACATAGAGACAAATGAAACAAAAAAACCATTCACTCTCTCACTCACACCTAGGGACAATTTATTTCAAGACAACCTAAAAAATATATATAGTCCGGTAGGACTGGAAAGCGCCTTGCATGGCAGTCTGTCGCTACCGGTGTATGAATGTGTGTATGAACGGGTGGATGGTTGGTATTGTAAAGCGCTTTGGGGCCCCTCATTGGGGGCTGGAAAGCGCTATACTGTATAAATAAGCTCCATTTACCATTTACCATATACAGTATATTTCAAGTGAAGAAAAAAAATGATAACAGATTTTGCACAATAATCCATATAAATATCAATGGTGATCATATAATACAGTTATTTTCTTTATCCACTTCTTCTTCAGGGTTACAGGGAGCTGGTGCTTATCTCCGGAGATGAATGGGCAACAGGGCAAGTTGCTAGTTCACCATAGGACCACTTAAAGACAAACAGTGACACACACAATTTACAGTTCGCAGTTAACCTAGCATGCATCATATAATGTGGGAGGAAAGCAAATAAACTTTGATAAAACACGCCATATGAAAAGTCAGAACATGTAGTTTCCATGCTTAAATGCCCAACTGAGAGTTGAACCCAGGACTTTGCAACAAGGCAACAGTGATAACCAGTTGCACCACTGCACAACTATTCAAATGTCACATTTTTACCAGTTTTAGGCATGCCTTTTTTTTTCCAGCCCTACATTTAGGTTTTATAACATGGGATCCAACAGAGAGGCATTCACATTTATAGCCAAGCACAAGTGATCATTAGAGGAACTGCAAGTTCTTTCTTCATTGGCTTCATCTTTTTCTTGAGGCTATCACAGCATTGCAACCTTTCAGACTTTTAAGGCTTCACGTTCCCTTCAGTTATTTTGTTTTACTATAACTTTTTTTTTTTTTTTTTTCAGTTCAGATAGATGCAGTAAATATGATATTCCCTGTGACAGGCAGACACACATTTTGGCTTTCTTATCTAACATCAAGTCAATGTTTAGCTTTTCAGAATGACAGGCAGTACAATACATAGGATAATTCATGTGTAGGACACAGATTAAAGAGTTTTAAAAGCCCAAATGTATTTTGGGAGTTCATGATGTTTGGCCTGGTAAAAGGGCTTATTTGAAGGGGTATCACTGCTCTGCATTCGTCTATCTAATGTTGAAATAAGACCGTTTTTTCGTCTCTTGATGGTTTTGTGTTTGTCTAAAATTTATAGCTGGATGTGAGCTGCTCACTCATGCATGAATATTTCTAACCGATGGTGCAGGATGAGTAGGCTTAAGTATACCTGAAGTATACAGTATAGGTAAATGTACATTTTGCACCTAATACAAAAAAGCACCACACACATGGATAAAGTATATGACAATACCTTGACTTATTTAAAGTTATTGTAAGGTTTTCACAAACTTTAATGTCAGTGCAAATATCATTGATGAGACTGTGAAGTTTTTGTGCTGCCTCAAAACCTGCAGGATGTTCAAAGCTGTGTGACATTAGAAGGGACCTGACTGCCAGAGCCAAAGTCAGACTCTATAAACCTGCTGATGAACCCAAGATGCCAGAACCCCACCGCCAAAGTTTGGTAGCTACTAATTGCTACATTTCTATACCCCATTAAAGCTATAAATTGCTATTTGGCAGAGACCGGGGATGTTCTGCTAACTAGATTCACACTCTTGTCCTGCAAAGTTCCCAGAAAAGATATCTCATGCATTTGAGTAGCGAGTTTCAAAAACTGTGTGCAGTCTTGTCATAAAAGCAACAGGTGTCAGATATAGTTTTAAGTTTCTTTCACTGTAGATGCATGGCCTCAAGGACTTGTAAATAGTGTAATTTGTGAGATTTTCTAGAATCCAAAATGTTTATAAATCCCCTCACAGTTGAGACATCCCAGAGGAAACCTTCATGCCTAATGAGCAATGGGAAACACTCCAGCACTCCTTTAGGCTTTAATTTCCAACTCAATACAGGGCAGAGCCCAGTCCAGTCCGTCTCCAAGCCTCATTAACATGTGTATTCTCCAGATTCAAAAACACCAAAGTAGTTCCTTCAGCCAGGTGCTTCCCTTTTTAGGCTGTGCTGGTGCAGCTGACCCAGCTTTCTTCTGAGCTTCACCAGAATTAATGATGAATTATGGTGAGGATGAGGAAAGGCCTGGCCGTCCTTATGCCTTTGAAATGGCCGGGAGTCTGCAACATTTTTTAATGTAGTCTGCTTTGTAAATGTAACCAATCCCAATGTGCAGATTATTGATAACATACAAGATCCAATGAACAGAAATGTATTGAGTGATTTATGAAATATGCTTGTGCTTAGACCTCTCATGATTCTGTGTCACTTCAGCTTGGATAAAAATAGTGTATTCCATGTGTCTTTGCATCATAATATTGATCATGTAACAAGATCTGTATCTGCAGGACATGGAGCAAACTTTTTTTTTTTTTTCAAAATCAAGTCTTCTGAAAAAAAAATTTGGGATTACATTTCTTATTTCTTCTTTGCTATCGCCTGCCACTGAAAGCGGTGCAATAAAAAGCTTGTCTATGTATGACCATTTATCTGTCATGTTAGCAAAAACATTTCATGAATTGGAAGGATTTACTCTAAGAAAGCACAAATTGGACACATACCAAATTTACTTTGGGTCTCAACCCAATTCAAGAAGCCTGCCACAGCTAATTGACTTTAGCAAGTACAGAATGGCTACAGCAGTCAACTTTATAACCATAGAACTAAAACAGGGCTTAATTTGTAAACCAATCGATGCCAGAATGCAAATAGCAGATGAACCGGCGGGGGAGGTGGGGGGAGACGAGGGGTCTGGGGGTCGTCCCCCTGACATTTTTTAATAAAGCTAAATAAAGTCAATTTTACTGTTACTGAGCAGAAATTTGGTAATCTCTATGTGACAGCGCTTAAATTCATTCAACCTTTATTTAGTCAGGTAAATCTCATTGAGCCTCGAGGGCTCAATGAGAGAAAAATAGCACCAAGTGGCAGCAGGTATAAAGAGAATAAGAGAGGACCCAGGATGGATCCCTGCGGAACCCCCATTCAATATATTCAAAACCACTGCATCAACCTTTCTGCTCTAGCCCTGTCAGAAAAACAAAGAGTCACAAATCTGGGGTGATAATGGATCCTTCCATGAAACTTAACAGTCAGGTAAACATGATTGTTAAATCCTGTTTTTTCCAGCTGAGGTGACTGTCTAAGCTGAAGCCCATATTATCCCACAGAACAGTAATCTACTATTCTTTTCACTGCTATGCCGACGACACACAGCTTTACATCAGGACTGGATCATCCTCATCATCTCCATCTCCATCTTCACTCACTGCCCTCTCTACCTGCATGGAGGAAATAAGGGCATGGATGAATCAAAACTTTCTCCATTTAAACTGCTCGAAGACTGAGGCCATATTGATTGGCACCCCTCACCAGGTACAAACATCAACTTTAACAACAATCTCCTTCTCTGGTCAAGACATCCCCCTCTCCACCTCTGTTACAAATCTTGGAATAAAAATGGACTCTCATCTTACATTTGAAAATCACATTAAGCATCTGTTTAAAACCTGCTTCTTCCATCTTCGAAACATCTCCAGACTTCGCCCATCTCTGACTTTTTCTGATGCTGAGAAACTCGTCCATGCCTTTGTCTCCTCCAGGCTCGACTACTGCAACTCCCTGTTTATTGGAATCCCTGGCAAAAACCTTCAGAAGCTTCAATATATTCAAAACAGTGCAGCAAGGATTTTATTGAGAGCTCGTAAATTTGAACATATCACACCCATTCTCCATAACCATACCATACCAGCTTTATTTATAGAGCACTTTAAACACCTACAGGACCAAAGTGCTGTACACACAACAAAACAATCACAATCAGGTAATAAAATGATTAAAATAAATAAGCGTCACATAATAAAAGTTGAGGAATCATACAATCAGATAAAACAAGCGACTAAAATTATAATATTTATAACCTCCATTGGCTTCCTGTCACCTACAGAATTCAGTACAAAACTGCTCTCATCACACACCAATGCTTACACGGAACTTCACCTGACTATCTAAAGGACATTCTTGCACCATATTCATCCACCCGGTCTCTACGATCACAGAACAGTAATCTACTTCACATTCCACAAACCAAATTAAGGACCATGGGAGACCGGGCATTCTGTGTGGCTGCCCCCCGCCTATGGAACTCCCTCCCTGACTGCCTGAGAGCTCCACAGTCACTGGTTGACTTTAAAAGCGGTTTAAAGACTTTTCTTTTTAAGCAAGCCTATTCTGCCTCCGCATGATTTTATCTTTGATCTTGGTTGATAGTATTATTGATTTTACTTGATTTTATCACTTGTTTTATTTATTTATTTATTTATTTTTTAAGCAGGCCTATTCTGCCTCCACATGATTCTGTCTTTAATCTTAGTTGATATCATTATTGATTTTATTTGATTTTATCACTTGTTTTATTGTTGTAGCACTTTGAGATTTTTATTAATGAAAAGTGCGGTATAAATTGAATTTATTATTATTATTATTATTATTATTTACAAAAGCGACCTGCTACAAACTAAAGAATGATGAACAGCAATGGTAGAATTTCCTTAAACAACAAACAACAGAAGAAGAAAAAAATGGGGGTTCCGCAGGGATCCATCCTGGGTCCTCTCCTATTCTCTTTATACCTGCTGCCACTTGGTGCTATTTTCCGGAAACACAACATACCTTTCACTTCTATGCCGTCCGATGACTGTCAAATTTACTTACCCCTGAGACACAATGGCACATGCTCTATTCAACCTCTGCTCGACTGCCTGGCTGACATCAGGGACTGAATGGCTTTAAATTGCTTACGTTTCAATGAAAAGAAGTCTGAAGTCATGTTGTTCCCTCCAAACAACACTATCACAAACCACTGCATCAACTTTTCTGCTCTAGCCCTGTCAGAAAAACAAAGAGTCACAAATCTGGGAGTGATAATGGATCCTTCCATGAAACTTAACAGTCAGGTAAACATGATTGTTAAATCCTGTTTTTTCCAGCTGAGGTGACTGTCTAAGCTGAAGCCCATATTATCCCAAAATAACCTGGAGACAGTAATTTACGCATTTATTACATCTAGGCTTGATTACTGCAATTCACTCCTGTTTGGTATCAGTCAGACCATCATTGCACAATTACAGCTGGTCCAGAATGCAGCAGCCCAATTTTTAACCAGTACAGGCAAAAGTGAGCACATTACACCAGTCTTGGCCTCCCTGCACTGGCTACCGGTTCACCTTCAAATCCAGTTCAAAATTCATTCAACCTTTATTTAGTCAGGTAAATCTTTTGAACCTCATGGGCTCATTTACGAAAGCGACCTGCTAAAACTAAAGAACAATGAACAGCAGTGGTAGAATTTCCTTAAACAATAAACAATAAACAAACAAACAATAAACAATAGAAAACAAAAGAGAGAAAAAAACAAAAGAAAGTTTTTTTTTTTTTTAACAAAGTATCAAAAAACTAGCAAAACATTATAAGGTAGACGTATAAAATCAAAGACAGGAACAAATCTGCATTGGTTTTTGCCAGGATTCCAACAGATTCTGAAAACCATTTAGAGAAGTCAAGGTCGAGAGCTTCAGATCTTTTTGTAAGATATTCCATGAAGCAGGAGCGGAGTAGGAGAAGGCCCTTATGCGCCTGTATGTCTAAATACGCCTGTATGTCTACAAATCGCTGAACAGTCTCGCCCCCACCTATTTCTCTGATTTGCTACAGCTGTATGTCCCACCACGTTCTCTGAGGTCAGCAGACCAGTTACTTCTAACAGTTCCAGGAACTCGTCTTAAACACAGAGGTGACAGGGCCTTCTCTGTAGCAGGCCCAAGACTTTGGAACGAATTACCTCTGCTTGTCAGACAGACCCCCTCCCTCTCAGATTTCAAATCCTGTTTGAAAACCCACTACTATTCCGTAGCTTTCAACATTAGATGATCTGTGTTTTGAACCTGTATGCTTCACATAGGTTAGTCATTAATTATATTTACAAAGCATTATCTGCAACGTTTTTATGTCTATATTCTGATTTAACTTCATTTTGTATGTTGCTTTATGTGTTGCCTGTTTTTTGTTTGTACAGCACTTTGGTTGGCCTTGTCACTGTTTTAAATGCTCTATAAATAAAATGGTACGAGATGGTATGGTATTAAATATTTTTTAGATTTTTTTAATATTGAATGACTTTAGTTAAAATCTCTGGCATTAAAGGGGACAGGCAATATGAATTGTTTCAAGGAATGCTAGACCTTTAATTGTCATTACTGCACAAGTTAATGATGGACAGTCTAGTGTTGATCCTTTCTTTCTTTAATGATGCTCGGATTCACGTCAGACTCTCCCTTTCTGACTGACAGCTTCCCCCGTCTTCAAGTTTGAATAATTTCCACAACCTTTATTTGTGAGGTGGAAGGTGTTTTTTTTTTTCTCAGGGGTTTACTTCCAAGTCAAATATACTCAATAAGTTGGAAAACTCTTGGATCAAACAGGAATATGTTGTTGTACATGGGGAAACTGGTAGTTGCAACACACCCTGGCTATGAGAGATGCCCAGCTGCTGAGGCAGAGGAAAGCTGCAGAGTGACCACAGTGACTCCTGCAGCTGTAGCTGTGTGGTAAGTGATCTTATTTCCTAAAGTGTGACACCACAAAGAAGCTGTGTGTGTGTTTGATACATTTTATGCCTAAATTGTAACACTCCATTCTTTCAGATGTGATGAAAACAATGAAGCAACAACATAAACAATCTGAAGTGTGGTGTGCCAAAAAATAAGTTATGGAACAAACAAGAATGAGGCCAATAAACAGAAAACAAGCTCATATTTAAATTGTCTGAATGACCTTCTTATTTTTTTTTTACACATTTGGTGATGTAATTGATCATGAAGCAGTTGTTGGGCGTGCCAGTGCAGTTGTTGTGTCGCAGCGCTGCCTAATTAGCCAGCTATGACCGATGACCCAGGACAGGATATGATGCGTACCTGCCTGTGTAGCTTTTGTAAACACTTGGGTGTGTTTTTTTCCCCCTTGATCATTTTTCTCCTTAGCAATAGGTCATAAGAAAAATATGTTAAAGTCCTCCCTTTTAGTCCCATAAAACACTGTACTTTGTTCCTTTCAGTGAATATTCCAGCAAGTTATTTTTAACAACTCCTATGACAAAGTGGCTTGCAATTATGCATACACAGATCTTTATTTAGACAGAGGGTCTGGTTTATTGACAAACACTTTTTAGTAAATGTTTGATAAATTTGCAATCTTCATCGCTAATAACAAGCCTCAGGAATGAATATTTGAAGCTTTGGTGTTTGCTTTTGAGAGTGCGATTGCATGTACAGTAGGTATACAAACGTGTGCGGTAGAACTTTTTTTTTTCTGGGAACACTTTCAAAATGTTATAAAACCTTCTCCCCTGCCCTTTAATTCTAACTTAAAAAGTGTTTTATTAAAAGTCGATTGAATTACTTAAGTACCACATAATGATGTATAACATTTCTCTCAAAGGCAAACTCCAAAGCAATATATTAAAAAACATTTATTTTCTACACATGTTTGTCATTTTTATGTCTCCTTTCAACAGTGCCCAGGTCTTTAATCCTTTTAAACCAACCATCCATCTAAGTCAATCTTTCTCCTCGCCTCTTCCCTCAGCTGTTCCACGGCTCTGCTCCACTGGGATTGATACAATATTTTCCTAGCTCAATTAGCAGAGAACCTGTTGACTAATTCCAACTGTTATTGCACCTGAAAAGGAGCTGGGAGTCAGAGCTGGAAAAATTGAGTGGGGTGGAGGTAAAAGGGTTGGGACCTGGGTGTAGCAGGCAAAGTAGTTGGGCTAATACAGAGTTTAGTAACAGTACAGGCTGCAGGGCAGGCTGAGGAGCATCCTGAGCTGTGCACAATTTATGACTGTGCTGGGAAATGCAATGACTTGCAATAGAAAAATACAGGCAAATAAATTATGCTATACATAAGACATCCCAGTACTCACTGAGTATACCTGGTACATATCTAGTACTTACAAGGTACTAAGTAGTTACAGGGTAATTACAAGGTCTGCACTGGGTGCATGTTCCACTTATAGTCCCTGGTACATATAGCATTCTACAGAATATTTATGGGGTATCTAAAGGGGTATTTATATAGGGTAAATATCTTGTAGGTACCCTACAAAGTATACCCTATAAAGTGTACCCTATAAAGCCTCTACCCCATTTCAGGGGCCAAGACGGGCTAGAGGCAGGGCAGCCGAATCATGACCCTGCAGTCCCAGGTTCGATCTCCAGCCATTTCCACATGTCATGGTGTCTCTGAGGAAGACACCTAATCCCTAATTGCTCCCCGGGTGCTTACATAGCTGCCCATTTCTCCACCTGGGTGTATCCCAGGTGCAATGGGTTAAATGCAGATAACTAATTTTGCCATTGTATGGGAACATACAATGACGACAACACACATACTGTACTTATAACTAATGTACATACTGTACCTTGAAAAACCTTACATACCGTGAGTACCAGCCAGGTATGTAAATACCAGGTGTGTAACTTGTAATGATTAGGTTTGTACCTAGTGTGTACTCTTTAAATACATGATAATAAAGTACTTCATAATGCAGCCTTGTCCCTGCAGAAAACCTGTGAGTACTCCTTCAGGTACATTTGATATCAACTCTGTAAGAGTACAGTTTGTACCCTGTGACTGTAATTTAAATTCACCTAGTATATTTTAGGCTGCATTATGTACTGTATTGCCATTATACTGTACTGTACATTTAATTACTTTGAAAATACAATCATCTAATGATATCTCCAAGATTGCTTTTTTCTTTGTATTAAAATAAGACTGAAACATGTTTTTCAGTAGTTTTGACAAAATGCTTAAGAATAACTGTCCTTTGCAGTTTAAATTAATGTCAATGTCACAGTCTAATTTCAGTGTTAAATTTTCTGCTAATCCCTCCACTCAAATCAAGTGTGGCCAAACTCAGAAAGCCTTAAGTTTGATTGAAAGCAATCACACAGAAATGAAGACATTAAACCAGACTTGTCTCATTATGAGGTTCAACCACAGAAACAAGACCCGTTTTGTTAGGGCAATGCCTACATGACCGCTTATTTGGCACCATGCTCAGCTTGGTGTGCAGCTACACATCCTAAAACCATATTTTTAATGAAAAGCCACTGCAACTTCCCTGTAATCAAATACATATTGTTCCTTATTTTCTCGTAAATTTTGCAATTATATTATATTCCCCATTGCGACTTCTGTCTGGGAAGTCATTCAGTGTTTGGATGGAAATATTTTTACAGCGGTACATATACATGAACTACATTGAAAAAAGTCAACATGCATAAGTCTAAAAATTCTAACTTTGAACAGAGGTAATTAATCTCAACATGAATTTACGCCAAAGTGTTAAAAAAATTTTTTTTAAATCTTGCCAGGAGGGTTATCCTGACATGCCAACCCGTCTGCAGTTTAGAGCTCAGTGAAAGAGCAAAAGACTGAATTGGTCCATTAGCTGGGCCCAGCAGCTGTTTGCCCCTCCCCAGAAGCTGTGTGGAAAAAAGCCTGACTCACCCACTTGTGTAAAAAGGGTAATAACCACATAAATAATACTGTCAAAGGCTAAAATGTCTCTAAGGGCTATCCAACAATATAGTCAGCAGGTGATTAATGAAGAGAGAGGTCAGATGGTGGCCAATGTCACTTCACCTGATTCAATCAAAATCTGAAGATGTTCACTGATGGGCATTCTGAAAATATCAGATCTTTATGAGTCTCTGAACTTCAGATTATGTACTGTATAGACTAGGTTTTACTTGTACACAGAATAAAAAGAGTGTACTGCTGTGTTACAAAGAAGTTGTCTTGTCTGAACCATATAGCAAAATGTGAGAACCAATAGAAGAACCAACTTATCTGTACACAGTAACAAACAAATACATGTACAGTACTGGGAGAATGAATGACAAGCAATACATATATTTGTTTTATTGCTTTAAAAATATATGTTTCAGTTTACTTCTACTACTTAAGGCTGATGCACTCTCTCCACAGTTTTGACAAGTTAATAGCGAGTGAAACTGAGACTTGTTTTTTTCTCCCCAAAGCCCAACATACACCAACTGATACCGGTACTCAATGTCTTTCCTCAGTGTCTGCTGTCCCATTAGTCTTCATCCACACAAGGGTATTCCCTTCTTACTTAGCAACGCCTCACTCATTCACTAAACACAACACAAATAGCTCAGCTACAGTACAACTATAGGAGATCCCAATGAACTGCTATAAAAGCAAAGAGATAACAGAGTTCAGCCATAAAAATAAAAGTGACAGTGTCATAGGGCATCTTGGCACTTATTTCAAATACACAACATGGCTTCACCACAGGTTTTTCCAGCTCACTTACTGTCAGCGTAGTTTTTTCTCCGAGTGCCATCCACCTTTCCTGTTTTGTCAATGCAGAGAAAGAACTTGTTGGCAGAATAAAGTCGCCGCAGTCTGACATCACCTTCCAAATGATTATAACTGCGAGTGTGTCTCTCCAGTGTCCAGGAACAGTTGGTGCCACTTCCCAGGACCTGAAGGGGTTCATGTCCTGCACGAGGAGGAGGACAGGCTCCTGTGACACTGCCAGCAGTGACAAGGAGCAAGGTGAAGCCTATCAGGGTAAGAGAGGCTGCATTGGGCAGAGGGAGACAGAGCCCAGTGGGGACAGCAACAGTGGTGGTGCCACAGACAGGTTCAGGACAGAGATGAGCCACGGATGCCGTCCATCTGCACATGTTGGGTCAGGCTCCCAAGGTGCACCTTGTGCAGGCTGTAGGCATGCTGATGATGAAGTGTTGTTTCTGCAGAGGGTGGGAGTCCTGAAGAGCGAAGGGAGGGGAATGACACTTGCAGCGGATCCTCTGAATGTCAGATAGCCAGTCTCCACCTTGGGCTCGCAGTAGGCCTCCCTTTTAGAACATCAAAACTGGCAAAGTCTTTTCAGTTGTCATCTTCAGTTTTAAGTTCAGTTGGTCTGCTTTTTCATAAAGTCCACTTTTAAGAAGCTTCTTCTTGATCCTTCTACTTTGTTACCTTCTGCTGTCCTCCTCCTTGGACTGAAGTCTTCATCACTGATCCACAGAGAAAATCCTGGGAAGTGTTAGGACAAACACAGGTTGTTGTTTTTTGTCTGTGTGCAATTAAAAGGATAAGCGTGTGTGTTTCTGTATGTGCGTATGTGCACCTTGCGATGCTCTGCTCTTTCCAGCTGGATAGGAACAAGTTGCCTGTCTGAGCTGCTGACCCGTGGCTGAGAGAGAGTTGAATGAGGATTGGTGGTGACTGACTCTGCATGTGTGTGTGTGTGTGTGTGTGTGTGTG